>VMDO01017533.1:0-44636 GCA_007922755.1 Pedetes capensis | reverse complement strand
TCTACCATATGACCCAGCTATAACACTATTGGGAATTTACCCAAAGGGAGATGGGTCATCATACCACAGAGACACCTGCATCTCCATGTTCAATGCAGCGCTTTTCACAATAGCAAAGATATGGAATCAACCAAAGTGCCCTTCAACAGAAGAATGGATAAAAAAACTATGGTATATATACACCATGGAATACTATTCAGCAATCAAGAAAAATGAAATAGGGTCATTCGCAGCAAAATGGATGGAATTAGAGAAAATTATTTTAAGTGAACGAACACAAGCTCAGAAAGAGAAACAGCACATGTTCTCACGCATATGAGAGAGCTGACTCAAAATTACAAGAAGGAAAAATCCTACTCAAAGGTCAGATCACAATAAAAGGGGGGGGAGGGAATATAAGAATGAGGTCAATATAAATGTACTAGAAATCGCATGTAATTGTTCTAACAAGATAGAAACAAAGACCACTACAGGAAAAGTTTCTATCTTAAACAGAAATGGAACCCAAGGACATATAGAAAAATACTACATAGTAAAAGATAGAGAAGACTTGGATGGAAAACTTAGATGGGAAGGGGGGAGGGGGGGAAACAGAGGAGGGTAAGGGGTAACCTATATGAATAATGTTTATCAAATTGCATATATGAAAATTGTCACAATGAAAAGCATGTCAAAATGAATCACATTATGATGTACATTAAAAATTTCTAATAAAACAAAAACAAAAACAAACAAAAAAAGAAAACCTTATGAGGGTTGCTGGGAGTTGGACAGGACTCAATGGCACCTAACAACAAAGATGACGATTGCCCCTTCCTCCAATAAAATGTTAGCATATATGGCTGTCTCAGGCACTATTTTCTAGGAAATTTCTCTAAAGCAATCATTTATTTTTATCTGTTCATAACGAAAAAATTTTAAACACATGCAAACATAGAGGGAAAAGTACAAAGAACACCCTTATCATCTAGATTCAGTAATTATCCATATTTTTCATATGTATCCTGTCTACTCCTTTTTCTTCTTTCCTTTTTTTTTTCCCTTGAAGTATTTTAAGCAAATACTTGAGAATGTATTGCTTACCTTCAATGTACTTCAAAATGTCTCTCCAAGAATTATGGGCATTTCCTTACCTAACCATTAGGTGATTTTTACACCTAATGAAATAGAAATAGTTCCTTGTTGTTGTTAGGTGCTCTCCAGTCAGGTCTGATTCATAATGGCCCTATGTACAACAGAATGAAATATTTTCCAACACTATACCATGCCTGGCACTATTGTCAGTGCTTCTCTGCTATTCATAGGGTTTTCAATGACAGATTGTTTCCAGAGTGGATTGCCAGGTTCTTCTTCCTAGCCTGTAGCACCTGGTATTCTCGGGTGGTCTCCCATCTAAGGACTAACCAGGCTGACCCTGCTTAGCTTCTGAGATCAGGTGGGATTAAATACCAGGGTGCTACCAGTCCATGATTGGCATATAAGGCTTTCTACAGTTGTGATGTTTGAATGAGGTTTGAGTCAGAAGCTTCTCCTAATTCTCTCCTTCTCCTTTTTGTCCCACTATTAATTTGCTACAGAGACTACATCAGTCATCTTACAGAGTATCCCACATTCTAGATATTTTCATTTCCTTCTTTGTGATGTTATTTAGTTTGTCCCTTTATCCTCATTGTTTACTGTAAGTCTGCAAGTGGGAAGTCAGTTTTAAGTCTTAACTAGATTCTATTTTTATTTTCCTTTTTGTTTTTTGACAAGAAAACTTTGTAGATGTGTGAAAGGCTTCAGATGGCATTAGATCAAGAAACATAAGCTATCTGGAGTCCCATTTGTTTCAGTACTTAGATTATTAGTCTTAGGTGGTAAACAATTTCATGTCCGTTTTGAAGTTCTTCCTCCACCATTCGTCTAATAATTTCACCCATTTATGATTGTTTCCTAAATAATTTTTACATGCAGAATTACTAAATGGGTTTCTGATTTTACTATTTCTTTCCTATTTATTACAAAACAAAAAACAAAAAACAAAACAAAACAAAAAAACCTGGCCTGAAAAACTGTTCCATTTCCACAAATATAATTCTATCAGGAAAGAAAAGGTGATGTAAATTCTAATTCTTTTCTTTGAAGAATTTTAGAATAAGGAGTTTGTGGTAGTTACTTGATATAATGTCCAAATGATAAAAGATGCTAGGCAGGAAGAAAAGGAATAAAGAGCCCCTCTGCAGCCATCTGCTTCCCAGGCATCTTTGGAGACATGAATATCAGTATGAGCTTCCTCTGAGGAAAAAATGGTCAGTACTTCCTTGGGAGATAGTATCCTTTTTAAATAGCATGATTGATGGTAAATTGTACCTTCTTACAGGTGGCCTATTCTATAATGTGTAGCACCTTTACAAATGGCCTAGTCTGTTGCTAGTAACTCATTTTACATATAAAGACAACCAGAACACCACTGGTGCCTCCATGACCAGGCTAGGAAGCCTGGGATTCTCATTTGGAGCAGGACCCCTTTAGTGACAGAGAGAAAAACCTGTTCTATAGCTAAAGGAGGCCAGTCCAAACTAAAGGGTAAGAGAAATCTGGCACACCTGAAGACAAGATCAAGAAGATACGAGGAATGTTGTTGTTGTTAGGTGCCATCGAATCGATATCCGACTCATAGCAACCCTCTGTACAACAGGGGAAACACTATTATCAGTGATTCTCTGCTGTGCATAGGGTTTTCAATGGCAGATTGATTTTTGGGAGGGGGTTGCCAGGTCCTTCTCCCACGCCTACAGCTTCTGGTGTTCCCAGGCGGTCTCTCATCCAGGTACTAACCAGGTCTGACCCTGCTTAGCTTCCGAGATCTGACAGGATCGGATGCCACAGGGCTATGGCTGCAGACCATAGGAGGAATATCTTTCCCCTTATTGAGATGTGAACTTAAAATCCCTAGAAGTCACACCCCTGAACACAATGTCCAGACATCCACAGAAGTCCACAGATATCCGCAGCTCTTAGTGTCCAGAGTCTACAGTTGTCTGCAGTTCTCAGCAAAAGTCCAGAGCAATGTTCATGGCTTTCTACAGTGCTCAGAGCAGTCATCCTCAGTTGTCCATAGACGTAAGCAGTGTCCAAGTGCCATCATCCCCCCCATAACTCCACAGGTGTCTGTAGCTGTCAGCACTTCTACACAGATGTTTGAAGCCACCTATAGCCTCATTGCTGGACCTGTATACTTTCTGACCTCTAATGCAGAAGTGTAGATGCAGCTGTTCCACATGTCTTTGCACCTGCTTTTTGATAGTATAATAGAAAATGTAATTTTGTCTTTCCCTTTGCATTTTTGTCTCCCTCTCTTCCCATGCCAGCCACCCTATATCCCTATCCTGCTTGACCTGGCACTTGGGGGCAATCTCTTCTTTTCTGACTGTAAATAAATTTTCCTTGAAGTTTCTTTTGGGTCCATTTTTAAATTATTTTACTAATAAGACCAAGGACCTGAAGAAGCACTCTGCCATCCAGTAGCACAACAATTTTTCTTTCTCCTTTTTCCTTCCTTCCTTCTTTCTTTCCTTCCCTCCTTCCCTCTTTCCTTTTTTCCTCTCTTCTTCCCTCCCTCCTTTTCTCCTCCTTTCTTTCTTTACTCTCTTCTTTGGAGAATCATTAAGAACTCATATATTTGTTGTGTAGCTGGTTCCTCTGGGTTGGAGATGATGATCATCATCTTGGCCTTCTTGATAAAGAATGCCTAGAATGACCCCAGGAGAACTTGACCCTATAACCATGGCAATGAAATGGACAAAACAGTGTAGAATGGCTAGGTTATATTAATGGTAATGGAGCTATGAACATTCTCTCTTGGAGGGAGAGGGAATGGAGGGTCGGTAGATCCTAACAGGACCTCTACCAAACTCTCTTGCTCTACTGGCACATGAAGCTAAGTTGTATAAGTGGTGAACAATTGGCTGAGGGTGGAACTTGGTAGCACAACTGCCCAAAAAGCTGCTGGGGAGTCATGGCCAGTCATGTAAACAAGCCCATGCTAAGAGGGAGAAAGGGCCACTTCTGTAAGTAAGCTCACTTGGGAGAAAGAAAGGGTCACTTTTAAAGTAAGCCCATGCAAGAATAAATATAGTAAAAATGGCTATACTATCTAAAGCAATCTACAGATTCAATGCAATTCCCATTAAAATTCCAATGACATACTTCACAGAAATAGAAAAACAATCCTAAAATTTATATGGAAGCACAAAAGACCACATATAGCCAGAATAATCTTAAGCAACAAAAACAGTGCAGGAAGCATCACAATACCTGACTTCAGATTATACTACATGGCCATAGTGGAAAAAACAACTTGGTACTGGCACAAAAATAGGCATGAAGATCATTGGAACAGAATAGAAGATCCAGTTACACATCCATACAACTACAGCCACCTGATCTTTGACAAAGGGGCTAAAGATATACCTTGGAGAAAAGATATCCTCTTCAACAAATGGTGCTGGGATTCAAAGTAGACTCGTATCTCTTAATCTATACGAGAATCACCTCAAAATGGATCAGAGACCTCATAAGGTCATAAAACCAGAGACCTTAAAACTACTAGAAGAAAAGAAATATACTCCAACACATAGGAATAAGAAAATACTTCCTCAGCAAAACTCCAAGTGTCTAGCAAACTGCACCAAGAATCGACAAATGGGATTACATAAAACAAAAGAACTGTAAAGGAGCTGGGATTTAGCTCAGTTGGTAGAGCACTGCGCTGCAGTCCCTGAGGTCTCGAGTTCAATTCCCGGCACTGCAAAAATGGGAGAAGGGCCTGGCAATCCACTCCCAAGGCAATCCTGAAACACTCAGCCATTGAAAACCCTATGAGGGTCACTATGAGTCGGATACTGACTCGATGGCACCTAACAACAACAACAAAAGAACTGTAAAGCAATGGAAATAATGAATAGAGTAAAAGGAAGTACCCACAGAATTGGAGAAAATTTTTGCATCCTAAATGTCTGACAGAGGATTAGTTTCTAGAATATAAAAAGAATTTAAGAAATTAAACACTAATGTAATAAATAATTCAATAAATAAGTGGGCAGTGGATCCACTTGTATTTCCATATTTAATGCAACTTTCTTCACAATTGCAAGGGTATGGAATCCATCCCAGATTTCCACCAATAGAGGCCTAGATTAAAAAATTGTGGTATATATATGCAATGGAGTACTATTCAGCCATAAAGAAGAATGAAATTATGTCATTGGCATCAAAATGGATGGAACTGGAGAGTATCATTTTAAGCAAAATAACCCAGACTCAAAAATAGAAACACCACATGTTCTTGCTCATATGTGGGAGCTAAATGTACCTTAAAGGAAAAAAATTATACATGTACATATATACACACACACACACACACATACATGTACAGCCCAATTTATCTAAGAATGGGAACTATAAGTGGATCTGCTATGAGCAGGGAGGGGACTAGTAGGGGGGAGTGGTGGGCAGGGAGGAGATGAAGGGGAGGGAACAATGCAGCGGGTAAAGAGGGAAAGAAAAATGCGCAATACAGGATGCAACTGAGCATAAGAAGGAAAGAAGGAAAAGAGTTTTTAAAAGGTAGAAAAAGAAAGGAAAACTCATTTAGGACATAACCCATGGTTGCATATGACTGTCATTACACGTTAATTAAAATTCTTATTTTTTTCATTTATTCTGTCCTGTAAAGTGTTTGAGGAAGTGGAAATGTAAGCAAAACTGGTTTAATAGTTGCATAATGTATATATCAAATGTCTTATAACTCTGTACCCTGCTAACGTGTATAAATAAAATACTAATAAAGAAATAAGTAAACCCGTGCTGAGAAAGAGTTAACTATGGTGCAGATTTGGCATACCTCAATGGAAACTTCTTGGGGATTCTTCTTGTTGTAGCTGTATGTTAAAGCTTTCTGTGAGTTACCCATACCCCCTGTAAAAACCCCAGTAAACTCATGATTCATAAAATTTAACATGATCTGTCTTTCGGTCTGTCTGCATTCACATTCATTTCCCCACAACAGTATTTTACTATCTTCAGTTTCAAACAACTGCATTTACTTACTTTTTTTGATGCTTAAATTCTCCCACATTTGGCCAAATGAGCTCCTTGATGTTTGTTTCTGTGTCCCTTTGACATAAACTTACTAGTTGTTAACAGATTTTGGGTTTTGTAGCACAAAATGTCAGTTGCTCATCTAGTATATATCTTGTTCCAGAGTTGCCATTAGACATTCCTCAGCACAACCCTGGTTTCTACTAGTTGGAAATTATATTTTAAAACTCCAAAATGGATGACCACCATAGTTTATTTGTAATAAAAATGAAAGCTTATAAACCTAAATTTTTTCAATGCAGTAATTTCAGAATCTAGTATTAATTTAGTTAATAAAGTCATGGGCTGGGATTTAGCTCAGTGCGTACAGCACTGCGCTGCAGTCTCTGAGGCCCCGAGTTCAATTCCCAGCACCGCAAAAATGGGAGAAGGGCCTGGCAATCCACTCCCAAGGAAATCCCGAAGCACTCAGCCATTGAAAACCCTATGAGGGTCACAAGGAGTTGGATACTGACTAGACGGCACCTAACAACAACAACAATAATAAAGTCATAATTGATTGTTTTATTTTTATTTTTTATATAAAGGGAGACACATTGTAAGTACACGTAAAATTAGGTTAATAACTATATACAAATGTTTTATTTTCCTAGGTAATTCATACTTAAAATCTCCCAAAAATTTGAAATAAAGAATATAGATGAAATCTCAAGTGTTTTCATATCAATTCAAGTGAGAATATCAATTTCCCCAGAGTTGCTATAGTAAAAGCTTTGAGAAACATTTTAGAAAAGCGATGGTTTGATATGAGCAGTCAAGTTTGAGTTTTAGCTTGGAATAAGTGAAGGGCTATAATTTCAGGTGATAGCAGACTGTAGGAATGCATGACATGCAAATAAATAAAAGGCAGAATGGTATTTGGCAATAATTCTCAATGTGACATTTGAGGACTACTAGGGGTGACTAAGAATATTTCTTGGATTTTGAAAGGCCTTCCCTTGTTAAGCTAGTAATTTGTATAATGGCCAGTTTTATTCATAATACCTTAGTTTTAACAAATATTGAAACAGACTGAATGCAGAAGCAGAAGATGAGAATTCATCTTTCTCTTTTAAGCTGGATAATTAGGAGACTTCTTTTTAAAAAAGTAAAAAATGCTTTTTTTTCTGACTATTTTTATTTCTTGAAAAATGTAGCCATTATTCATAAAATGATTTTATAGTAACATGTACTGGGATTATTAATTTAAAAATGAATTAATAAATACATATCTAAGGATTTTCTATTTAAACTTTTCATATGATACAGTAAATATGGACATACATAGGCCACACAAATGAAGGCCCTCTCCCCTGCCCTTTTTGTTTTTTTGAGACAGATACTTGCTATGCAGCCCAGGCTGGACTTGAATTTGAGATCCTCCTGCCTCAACTTCCTGAATGCAGAGATTATAGGAATCCACCACTATACTTGGCTATGAAAGTCCTTTAAATTTTTAATTTTTGAGAATGTAAAGAGAGATTGAGGTCAAAAAGTTTGAGAATTGCTATTCCATGAAATATTATGGTATTACTTACTAATTGTGTGTATAGACAGGAATGTTGTTGTTAGGTGCCTTTGAGTCAGGTCTGACTCATATCAACCCAATGTACAACAGAACAAAACACTAACTGACACTGTGCTATGCCTGGCACTATGTCAGTGCCTTTCTGCTATTCATAGAGTATTCAATGGTTGATTGGTTTGGGAGTAGATTACTGCGTTCTTCTCCCAAGCCTACAGCACCCCTTATTCTCAGGTGGTCTCTCATGCAAGTACTAACCAGGTTGGACCCTGCTTAGCTTCTGAGATATGATGGGATTGGACCCCAATGTGGTTTGAGTATAGATAGATAGGAATAGATTTAAGAAATACATTTTATATACAGTCATAGAATTTGTAAGCCTAATTATTTCAAATTATTATTGTTAGGTGCCATTGAATCTGGTCTGACTCATAATTATGATGTTAAACCATAATTTAAATTTGTACCTTAGTTAGGGGTGTATCATTCATTTTCCCTTGATGATATTGACGCCAAATAGAGATCTGCCCTAATATATGAGGTATGATCAAATAATATGGTGAATGATTAAGTTAAAAAAGCATCATAGTAAAAGACACATTGCCCCTATTCCTCATCAAATTACTGCCCCTGGGTTTGAACACACTAATGCCATAATTCTTTCCACTTTCTGAAGCAGTTTTGGAAGTCATCTTCCATGTCTCTAGTTGTGCTGTCATGGCTGCCTCAATGTTCTGAATTAATTCAAAACATTTACCTTTCATGGTCATTTTGACTTTAGGGAAGACCCAGAAGTCTCACAGTGCCTGATTTGGTGAATAAAGTGGATGAGGATACATCATAATGTTTTTGACAGAAATTGCCATACTAGAAGCAAAGTGTGACATTGTAGTATCATCATGATGGATGATGAAATTAAGTACCCTCACTAAAGAAGACTTTAGAACTGTTTTGGAAAGTAGCAAGAACAATGGGAAAAGTGTGTTCCAAGCCAGGGGAAGTATTTTGAGGGAGATTGAGGGCAATGTGTCTTATATTGTAATATACTTTAAAAATTTTATACATTCACCACACATTTTCTGATCACAGTCTATGTAGACACAAGTCATTATATCTCAATTTGAAGAATAAAACCAAATTTTGAGTTGAGAATTTAATTACTGAACTTGAGGAAAATGGGATGTTCAGAGGCTTTAATCTCAGTTTCTTTTTTAAATAGATTAAAAAAAAAACTTAAATGGGCAGTTTTAGGTTCAGAGCAAAACTGAGCAGAAAGGACAGAATTCCCATATATCCCCTGGACTCTATCCATGTATGGCCTTCCTATCAACATCCTGCACCAGAGTACAGAATATAACAATGGATGAACCTATACTGACACACAGTATCACCTGCTGTTCAGAGTTTACATTAAAGCTCACTCCTCATGTTGTATATTTGTGGATTTTGACAAATACGTAATGACATATATCACCACTATAATGTTATACAAAATAGTTTCACTGCTCTAAAAATCCTCTCTGCTATTCCTCCCTTCCATCAATACCTGAACTTTTCATTGTCTTCATAGTTTTGCCATTCCCAGAATGTCTTATAGTTGGAATCATACAATGTGTAAACTTTTTGGATTACCTCAGCTACTTCTTAAGTACGGTTTATGAATCTTTTTATTTGTTATCTAGTGTACAGTATGAGTTTCATTATGAGATCATCATAGTTGTATTATGTACCATGGGCTTGTTCTCTCTTTACTCCCCATGTTTCTCCTACCCATCTCTCATGAATCTTCTCTCCCCTCTAGATACATCCCTTGTACTTTCCGATGTTGTATACATATCTATCTACATATTTATTTTAACATAAATGTACCTTTTGGCACGAATGAGAACATGTGGTACTTGTCTGAGTCTGGCTTGTTTCACTTAAAGTATTGATCTCCAGTTCCATCCATTTTCCTGCAAATTACCTAATTTCATTCTTATTTTTGGCTGAATGATATTCCATTGTGTTTATATCAAACATTTAAAAAATCCATTCATCTGTTGATGGTCATCTGGGCTAATTCCATTATCTGCAATTGTGAATACTGCTGCCACATTTGATGAATCTCAGTGACAAAGTCAGGTCACCTTAGCAACTTTTTATATATTTACTTATTTTCCACTATAATAAAAAGCACACACACCTATCTTTTTTGTTTATCCACACATATTCCATTTTAGACTGCCAGTTCCTAGTGATCATCTGTTTAATTTGGGGTAATACTACCAATAGGCCCATTCCAATTTACAGAAACGTCTTGATTACCATTGGAAAAAGGTGGTCCTGTGTGCTAAGTGCTCTTTGAATTAAGCCATTAAACACTGGCAGAAAAAAGCTTACCTTAAGGTAATTATTTCAGAGACAGAAAAGCTGTCACATATCTCTGTCATGGGAAAGCAATTTTGTTGTCTTTAGGAGACTTTCAGAGTTGTAGTTATTAGGCCGTTTTTTCAGGCCATGTTTATCAGGCCAAGCACGGTGCTGAGTTTAGAGCAAATGCTCCTAATAATTGAAACTGCATGCAGAGTGAGCTCCGTTTCTGATCCGTTGCAAATCCAGATCACATTTTGTGTTCAACCTGTGCTGCACTCCAGGGGCGGGCTTTCCGCCGGGGGCGGAGCTTGGCGCAGCTGGCGCAAGCTTGGGGGGGGGGAAATCGGGGCGGGCTTGCCGCGGGCGAGGGGCGGGGCTCAGGCAGGGACTTCCCTTGGGCTGAGGTGCGCAGCGCGTGTGGAAGGCCAGGCGCCTGGCGGCGGGTGGGGTCTGTGAAGCTGGCGCGCGCAGCGGGGTTGGGGTCGGGGGCGACGTAGAAGACCTCTGGTAGTGCCCTGGGCCGGGGGCCCTGCCCCTGCTGCTGGCCCCGGGCAGGGTGGGCGTTGCTGGGAGGCAGAGGGCTGCTCTGCTGGGAGTCCTGAGGTGGCGTCCCGAGTGTGCGTGCGCGTGTTTGCCTGAGGCCGGCTCGTAGCTGCAGTTGCTGTCCCTCCACCTCCTCCTGCCCACTCGGTTAGGAAACTGGCGCCTGGACACCTGGCCCATGGTGACCAGCTCCCCCTGCTGAGAGGTCGTCCAGGAGCTCGACCTCTCCTCGTTCCCACCAAAGGGGCTCCTCCAGCCCCTGGCCGTGAGGGAGCGCTGTGGGGGCAGCTGCCTCCAAGTGGTGGGCTGCGGTGGGAGTTTCTCAGGCTTGACCAACAGGATATTAAAGGACTGCCTGTCTTTGTCGTTTTTACCTTTAGGGTTTTGGCCAAATTGGGCGAGGGCACAAAATAACTACTTACCCCTTCTCGCCGAGGAAGAGCGGGAGAAAGGGTAAGTAAGGGTGGATCAGGGGTGGGAGTTGTTCCAGGACTATCCTTAGAAGGAGAGAGGTAACTTTCTTGTAAGCCAGAGAGAAGATAAGAACTGCTCTGTGAACATAGGTCCAAATTCTACTTTTTATCAACTCTGGGGACTACTCTTCAAAGGTCACAGACCCCAAGCCCAAGACTTCTTTTCTAGAGTTTGTAGTGTGTAGAGTTGTATGCAAGTTTGACAGCTTGAACATAGATCCTTTTTAGTCACTTTGTCCTAACAGAAAATTCATTTCTCAACACCTCTTTTAACTTGGAATTTGGTCTTACAGTTGTCTGTCTCAGGGCCCTGTCTTACTAGCTAGCTTTCATTAGTCCCTGAGACAGTAGGGTGGGTATTAAAAGAATCAGAGCCCTTCTTGATAGTTAACAGAAACCCCTCTTGGAATCTTTACATTTTAAAAGGCTACTGAAAAAAAATCCTTTAGGCCTGTAAAGCGTGAAGTCAATAGCAATATCATGAGTATTTTAGTTCTTTTGGGATCTTTCAGGGTTCTAGAAGAAGGAATTTGGGGAGAAGAGAAAATTCAAGGCTAGGCCTTTTTCTCTTGACTTTTACTTTGGTGTCCCTTTATAAGCATATGTGTTTCTGAAAAGTTGTCAAACAGCACGTTCACATCCTGGGAAATTTATTGCAATTTTCATTGCGATCTTTTTCATTGGTCCTTCTCTGGGATTTTTCCATCACTTCTTCAATATATTGTTTTCCTGTTCCCTTTATGCTGAAATGAAACATAGCTCTTCTCAGAAGATGGGAAACCTGCTGGCATTATATATATGTCATATGTAAATAAACGTTTTAGTTAAAATCCAGGTGAGCTACAAGCAAGAACATAGTAAACCATATTCTTGGATACTTAGACAGGAAAATTAGAATTGGCTTCTATGATCATATTGTCATTGACTGCCTGTGAACCTACTGCCTTTGTGCTGAAGTGGTCAGTGACCACAGAATTTGCTATATGAAACTAGGAAATCATTGGTTCATGTATTGATTGAATAGATATTTATTATCTCTTTCTTACCATGTGATGAACACTGTTAAAAGTAAGATGGTGAGGATGAAGCTGTTGGAGACAGCCATTTTGGGACAGGCTTTTCACCAGCTTTCTATGGATTTTCTGAATAATTATGTTTAATTGTGTAAGAACTTCCCTTTATTGGCAGGTTTGCAGTGTGTTGTGGGAGAACAGTGTTATTGTTTTGCCTACTTAGTATAGTAAGTAATAAACTTTCAAGGATGACTGACTATGGTGATTTGTTTCCTGTAATGAGTAGTGTTATAGTCATTTTCCAGTATAATAAATATATTGTACAAATACAATAATTAGATAGGATAACTTTTTGAATCCTTTTGTAAGAAGGCCTGATATTAGAAAACATGGGGAGAGTTATGGATGATGCACTTAGGAAAATAAATACTGAAGTAGACTGTTAACTTGTGTGGGTTTCTGTACATTTAACCTCATTTGTTTATTGAAGTGAGAAAAGCTCTTTTGTCTTTTTCTGGTTACAAGAGTTATTTAAGGTTCAAAATAGTTATTTAGAATAAACCTTGCAAGAATATAAAAGGTAGAATGCAAGTATCTTTGAGCCCACTCTTGGATGATCACTGTTAATCATTTGGTATTTATTTCTTCAACTTTTTGTTCCATATATACACACTAAATATGTCACATACAGCTTAACTATACATTAGTATGTGTGAAACATATATAGAAGATAATATACATGTGTATATAAAATACTATTATTGGGTAGAATTGTAAGTTTCCTTTTCCTTTATGATTTTGGCTCTTTGCCACCACTCCTTGCTCTTCCTCAAATCTTCCTGCAGAAGGCCTTTTATAGTCTTTTAAAATTTTTTTCCTGGTGCTGTGGATCAAATCCAAGGCATTGCACATGCTAGGCAAAAGCTCTACCACTGAGCTACATCCCCACCCCCTACAGTCTTTTAGATAGGGATTTGAATCCTGGCCCTTATTTTATTAGCTTTGTCTCTTAGACCAATTAAAAAACTGCTCTTGCCATGTGCAGTGGAGCATGCCTGTAATCCCAGCAGATGAGTCGGCAGAGGCAGTAGGATCACAAGTTCAAGACCAAAGGTAGTCTGCATATTTAGTGAGACCCTGTCTCAAAAAAGTAAAAGAAAAATGGGTTGGGCGTGCAGCTCAGTGATCCAGCATATGCAAAGCGTGCAAGTGTGAAGCCCTGGGTTCAACCCCCAGTACTGCAAAAAAACCAAACCAAAACAAAACAAAAAACCCAAAACTCTGCTCTTTATTATCTAAGTAGAACAGTGAGTGTTTTTTTTTTTTAAAGAATGTATAAGAACAAGGCATGTAGATATTTACTGTTCATTTTCCTTCCTGTTTCCTTATCTGATCACCCACCACATTCTTAGGATCTTCCTTTTGATAGTGGAAAGCAACCTTGTACCTACTTTCTTATAGGTACATACTTCCCTATATGCCTCCTGGGTATATGCAGACAGTCTGCTGTATGTGATCCTACAATTTCTGGGACAAGGACTAACACCTGGTGTGGTTCCATTTCCTCTTATCCGATCATTTCTTCAGCCCTGCTTAAAGAGTGTCAGCTTGAAAATTGAAGGGAAAGGGTTTATATAATGTGTTTAAAAAGCTCTGATACTGTGCCCAAAGTAAAAGACATACTACTGTATTTAGCTGAGTGCTTAAAGTTAGGATTTCTATTCCAGAATGTCTTTGGCTTATAGGAATTACAATAAAAATGCTGATGCACATGTCCAAACTGTCACGATTTTGCCAAGTTGGGGGTTTAATATACAGCTAAGCTGTGTATTTAGTGTATCTAATCTGCTCTGGAAGCTAAGAAGGACAAGCCCACAGATATATGATTTCACACCAGACATCTGGTTTCACTTTGCTAAGGAGTGTGTTTTGTCAGTAGATTATAGGCATATCAGCTGTACTGCTGTAGTTTGTGGCATTTCTATTATAAGCTCTGGTCTATGGGGCTTAGTATGATGTTTTATTCAAATGACAGCACACTGAAAATGAGCTCCTGGTCAGACAAGCACATTTCCCACAGGTGTTTCTAGTGTCACTGTTCTTACAAGTTAACAAGGGGAAATAGTCCTTATCCTTGGTTATTTTTACACTAATTTTTTTTGTTTGTTTGTAGAAGCCAAAATATTCCTTAAGAAAAGCCTCACTTAACAATCTGTTGTATTCCAGCAGTTCACTTTTAAGTCCACTGTTGTTCCTAATGTTAACCATAAGCTTATACAAACAATTACAAATAGCATTTAGATTTCCAGGTCAGAACACCAAAGATCTTCAAACTTATCAGTAGGTTGTTAATATGGTGATATGTACTCTAATTGACATGTATTGTTGTTGTTAGATGCCCTTGAGTCCTGTCCAACTCATAGCGACCTTCATAATGCTTTCAATGTCTGGTTGTTTTGTGATTGCTTGGGGATTGATTGCCATGCCCTACTCTGTAACTGATGTCTATAGTAGTATTTTTTAGAAAAAGGCATTCTGAATTCCAACCTACCATGGCTGAACCAGATCCCCCTCCTTTTTGAGGTAATAAGGGGCATAGAGAAACTTTAGAGGCTGTTATTCCTGACTTTTTGGTAGGCCCTTTCATTACTTAAGTGTGTGACATTGGGGACAAATTCCTCACCTGTGAAATGGGATAATTACTCATGATTACTGTGAAATTCAGTGATGGTTTGTAAAGTACCCACAAAATAGTAGTTACATTTTTCTGGTCCTGGCCACAGGAACAAAAATCCTTCTGATACTTATTTTCAGACTAACTCACTAGCCAGCACTTGTGGCTCCAGTGGAGAGGAATTACTCATGAGATATGGGAAGTGGCACTTTGGGCTGAGAAAGGAGTGTGTAGAATAATTACAAAGGATAGCAGTGGTGAACTGAGAGAGAAGGGGCTAGTCTTTTGCATAGTCTGTAGCTCAGTGAGTTGCTTGGCTCACAGAAAGGACCATATTTTTCTCTGGCCTATTGGTCTTTGTCATTTGTTCCACTAGAAACTATTAGTTCCTTATTTCCTGCTTTGTCCAATAACAACTTTTTTTTCACTTTGATAATAACTGACTAGCTGTATTTTTCTATTTTTATGGGTAAGACTTACTAGACTGCAGCCATACCACTGTGGCATCTGATTCCATCAGATCTCAGAAGGTAAGCAGAGTCAGGCTGGTAGTACTCGGATGAGAGACTGCGTGGGAACACCAGGTGCTGTAGGCTTGGGAGATGGACCGGGCAACCCATTCCCAAAAAACAATCAGCCATTGAAAACCCTATGAATAGCAGAGAAACACTAATAATACTGTTGTATTAGTTTCATCTGTTGTATGTAGGGTCACTATGAGTCAGACAACGACTCGACAGCACCTAACAACAAGACTTAATAAGAAGTGTTCGCATTTTCTTAAGGTTTTTTTTCTATATGCTATGTCCATTTGATTTTCTTGCCCTTTTGTTGGCCTTAGGTGCCGTAGAGTCGGTATCTGACTCACAGTGACCCTCATGGGGTTTTCAATGGCTGACTGTTTTGGGATTGCCTCGGGAGTGGATTGCCAGGTCCTTCTCCCATTTTTGTGGTGCTGGGAATTGAACCTTAGAGACTGCAGTGCAGCACTTTACCAACTGAGCTAAATCCCAGCCTACCTTTGTTGGTCTACAGTTTCTTTATTTACCCTCCCTCCAGTTTTTAAGTTATGTGTGATGTTCATTGAAACACCACTGAGGATATAAAGATGAAAAGTCATTGTCTTTAGCCAGGGACATTATAGTGTAGTGGGACTATGTATACAGTTCAAATATAGTGTCCTGTCTGCTATAATGGAAGTAGGTACATATGCAAAGGAAACCTAGCAAGAACTGTTTATCTCTGGTGGGAATGCGAAGGAAGGGTTTGAGTAGTGGTTGTGCTTGAGCTGAGGCATGAAAACTGAGTAGTAGGCAGCTTGACCAGCAGCAGAGAGCATTTCTGGGGGAGTTAATAGCCCAAGTGGTGTGGTGTTATGAGAACATAGTGTTCTAGGCACTCTGTGTAAGTCAGTCATAGTAGTGTGTCAAGGAATGAAAGCAGATGAAGCCAGATAGTTAATTCTGGGTGTACTTCCTGTCCCATGTGTACTAGGGAGTCACTGGAGAATGGTGAGTGCAATGAAAAACCACTGTGAAAGCAGTGCTAAGTAGATTAGGGGTAGAATAGGGAGGGGTTTGGGACTTGGCAAGACTAGAAGTCATTGAGGACATAGAGAAGGCAGGTTGAGAGCTCCGACAAGGGTGGAAGTAGTGGGGATAAAAGAGGGAGACTGTTAAGGAAAATGGACTTTGTGACTGAGTGTTAAAGGTATAGGAGAGTGAGGATGTTTGAATGCTTTCCTGGTGGGTAGTCAGAGGGAAGAGAGAAGGGGAAGCAGGTATAAGGGACGAAATAGTTCAGCTTTGGATGTTATAGTTAACATGCTTTCAGGCATATCACTGGTGAGCCGGAGGTGTTTAGCAGCATCCAGATATAGAGTCCTGGAACATTACAAAAGATTGCTGAGGCTAGAGATAGTTTTCTGAGTTGTTACCATGTAAACTCTACTCAAGGCAAGGGCAGGGATAAAAGTGTTTAGAGGGCTAGGTGCAGTGTGCATACCTGTAATCCTAGAAACTCATGAGGCCAAAGCAGGAGGATTACAAGTGCCAGGCCAGAGGCAGCTTCCGAAATTTAGCAAGATCCTGTCTCAAGATAAAAGATTTAAAAATGGGCTGGGGGTGCAGCTCAGTGGTAAAGCACTTATAAACCGTGTTTAAAGCCCTGGGTTTATACCCCAGTACCACCTCCCCCCAAAAAAATTTGGAGGAATTATATAAAAAAAGACAAAAGTGCTAAAAGTAAGTCTTAGAGAATATTCAAAGCAAAGGGATAAGCCAAGGAGAAGGATATCAGGATGCTGAAGAGGAGTGGCCAGAGAGGCTAAGAGATGTGAAAATCTACTCATATAGCAGAAATCCCAAACACAATATGGTATTATGAGTTGTAGTCTTCATGTTATACATTGGATCTCTAGACTTGTTCATCTTACGTATTTGCTACTTTGTATTATTTGACTTCTCCTACTTTTTTCTCCCCTCCATTACCTCCATTCTATTGTCTTTGTATTTTTTTAAAGGTTCTGCATGTAAATGAGATTACACAATATTTTTCCTTCCTATGTATGCTTTATTGTTCATCTATGTTGTAGCAAATGGCAGGATGTCTTTTTAAGTTTTGATACAGGGCCTTTCTGGGTAGTTAACTTCCTGAGTGTTGGGATTACAAATGTGCACTGCCACGCCTGGGTCAGGATCTCCTTTTTTTTTTTTTTTTTTTTGGTAAGGCTGAATAATATTTCATTGTATATTTACTGCATAGTTTCTTTATCCATTCCTTTGCTGATGGCCACTTAGGTTATTTTCATTTGTTCACATATTTTAGGGTGGCTCCTATTGAAAAGAAAGAGACAACAAATGGGGAGAATGTGGAGAAAAGGAAGCCCTTGCACACTGTTGACAGCAATGTAGATAGGTACAGCCATTGTAGAAACAGTATGGAGGTTCCTACGGAAATTGGCAGAACTAGCATTTGACCCAGCATATCCCTCTGCCGGATATGTAATGAAAGAAATGAAATCACTGCCTTGGTATTACCTGAAAACTCTCCTGAATCTATTGTGTGCTTAAAAATAATAAAGAATGAGAACCACTGCTGCAGATGATTATGATTATTCCTCCTCCTCTTCCTCCTCCTCCTCTGCTGCTGCCGTTGCTTCTGCTTCTGCTGCTTCTGTTTCTGCTGCTGCCACCCCCCTCCTCCTCTTCTTCTTCTCCTTTTCCTCCTCCTCCTCCTCCTCCTTCTCCTTCTCCTCCTTCTCTATTATCATCTCCTTCTTCTCCTTCTCCTCCTCCTCCTCCTCCTCCTTCTTCTTCTCCTTCTCTTTCTTCTCCTCCTCTTCCTTCTTCTTGGTGGAGAAAATATGTTTATGCTGAAAGGAAGGAACCCCACAGAAAGGAAAATCTAGAAAGTGCAGTGCCTGTAGTCTTCTTGGTTGTCACATTTTCTTGTGAATGAAAATCAGGTTTTCTCATGGTTTGCCTACTTCTCCCTTGGTTTTTAATTCCTATCTGACTCTACCTTTAAATGTTTTGCTTACTCAATGCTTTCTTGACCTATATTTCAGCTGTATTGTTTCTCCCACCACAGCTGGCCTTTCTGTGTACATTATCTTTAACCTAATCCAGCTATAAAGGAAAAGAAGTCTACTTTCCTTCATTAAAAATGAGAAAATTTCACAGTAGTATTTATTAAGAGGCTAAGAGAGAGGTAATCAAACCAAACATAAATCAGTTTAGTTAGCATTTATTAATATTTGCTGTGTTTAAGGTGCTGGGGACACAGATACATAAGATAGGAAGGAAGAATAAGAAGGACGAATAAGAAGGTATCTTTGTATCTGGAGTTCTTATGGGATAAGGACTTTTTCCTTTCCATATAGACATCTCAGCATTTTTCCCTTTGTAGCACAAACTTTCTATGAATTTATTATCACTGGGTTGCAGTGCATTAGACAGCTAAAGCAATTTATCACAATATCTGGGGGATGAGGCACTGATACATATTTTTTTCAAAGCATCCCAAGTGTTCTAATGGCAGGCAGAGCACAGAACCACTGCATGGGTGATTTAGATGAAAAGACTGGGATTTGGAACTAGGAAAAAATGTAGGTTAGATTCTTGTACTTTTTAAAAGGTTTGTGTCCATAGTTAGGTTATAGTTCTCTAAGCGCGTCACTGTTTGGAAAATGGAATGGTAGTGTACCTGTCCTATCTGTCTTGAGTGGAATTGTGCAGGCCAAAAGAGGTGATTTGTTTGAAGAACATTATATAGAGATGGTATTGTAACAATGAAATATTTTGTTGATCTTCTCCAGGATTGGACAGGATAGAAGCTACCTTTTCCTGTAAGGTAGCTAGCTACCTTTTCCTGTAAGGTAGTACCTCTTTATGGATTTGGATTTAAGGTTTTACCATTATGAGAATTTTTATGATGTACTTTGCTATATTTTTATGATGCTAAAAATTTGAAGACCTGAAGCAAAATATCAAGTCCTTAGGGAATAATCAACATTTGAGCATTTCTAGTCTGACATATTAATTCTAATAATTTAATATTATGTAATTTTTTTGTGATTAAGACTATGAAATATATAAATACTCTCAGAGGATAGGGATGTAGCCTAGTGATAGGGTGCTTGCCTAGTAGTGTGTACAAGGCCCTGGGTTTAATGCCTTGCTCCCTCCTCCGAAAGGAAAGACATATATATCTATATCTATATCTATATCTATATATCTATATCTATCTATCTATCTATATATATGTGTGTGTGTATGTATGTGTATATGTATATATATGTATGTATATATGTGTATATATATATATATATATATATATATATATATACATATGTTTGTTTCTCAGTGTCAATAATGTAATTGTGTAGTATTAAAATGGTATGATTATGTTTGGTATTTATTGTTAAAACATGTACCTGAAAATAGTAAACTTCTAGAAGATAGTAAAAGGTCCATGGAATATCATAGAGCAGCACAAATACAATTATGCTGTAGGTCCCATTATGTCTGTTAAGTATTGAGGGACATATGCTGTGTCTGTGCTGTGAGGAGCCTGGTATATTATATTAGTGTCAGTCATATGATCATAAAGGAAGAATCATCCTTATGGTATTATAACTTACTTTGAATGAGAAGTGGTATTGCTTAATGGCAAAACTGAATCTAAAGCCTGAAGACTGAGTTCTAGGTCTGGTTTCTCTACTCCTGCCTCTATGAAGATAGGTAGGTAATTTAGCCTTCTTGAGCCTCATATGTAAAATTGGGATGCATTAGTTCTCTATTGCTTTATAACCTATCAAAAACCTAGTGGCTGAAGACAGTAGTCATTTGTTCTGTCATAGTTGCTGTGGGTCAGTAATTGAGAGGGCTCTGGCTCAGCATTTCATGGGGTGGCTGTCAGATGTTGGCTGGAGCTACAGTTACTGGAGCATGGCTGAAGCTAAAAGGGTCACTTTCAAGGTGACCTGCTTATGTGGCTTGCAAGTTGGTTCCTTTCCACTGAGGGAGTTTCATGAGGTTCTTATGCTATGGGAGCTGGCTTCCTTCAGAGCGAGGTCCAAGGAATCAAGGTGGAAACTGCAATGCCTTTTATATTCTATCTGTCATTTTTATGTGTCCCATTGGCCTGAGAGACCAGTCCTAATTCAGTGTGGGAGGGAACTACACAAGGACACGAGGCAAGAATTGCTGGGGATCATCTTACGGGGTTGACTTCATGAGAGGATGACAGCCTTTGCCTGGCATGGGATTGCATTGAGGTTCATTTAAGAATTTATGTGAAAGTCCCTTTAAACTATTTAAACAGCATAGAAATGTGATACAGAAGTTATACTGTTTTCTTTGACCAATAATGTTGAGGCTGAGTAGAAAAATTGGTTTACTTTGCTTTGTGTCATATTGGCATTATAAAACATCCTTTGTCTGCTCTATCTAGTCTTTTTAAAAATTATTATTTTTTATCTTTATCTTATACCTATGTTCAAGAAATCTCTCTTTTTAATAATGAGCTAGAGCAAAATGGTATTTATCAAGTTTTTCCTACCAGCTAGTGTAAAAGTAGTACATTGAATGGGAGAAAATTAGGAGTAACAATGACAGTAGCGAGATTCTGTTGATTGCCTGAGTCATGTTCTCAGGTTTCATCCTAGAGGCCTACCTCCTTGACAAAATCTCTAAATGCCTTGCTCTTTGTACCTCTCTTTTGACATTTTCTCTATCTTACTTAGATTATAGTTATTTATGGACTTGTCTTACTATATGGTAGATTGAAAACTTCGTAAGTAGGGGCTGCATTTTACTCTTTTCAGTTTCCCCCAGAATCTTTAACCCAATGCTCTGGACTTCATTGGTGGTTAAGAAGTACTCACTGAACTGAATTGAATTGGCAGCAGAACTCTGACCTTTGTGCCTCTCCTGAAATTGCAGATAAAAAAGTTGAATTTTGCTTATGTGGCAGTGATATTGATGGTGGCCCTTGCTATATCCATATTTAAGTCTACCTTTTATAGATCCCTGCTTTGCCTTTGGCATCCTTTACCTCTTCTAGATGATTCAGAGTTTTGGAGTGTCAGATGCTTAGTGTGACCTCCTTTCTGAATACAGAGCAAGCGATTAAGCAAACACATACATACCTAATAGTCTTTTTTTCTTTCCTTTTTTTGCAGTACTGGGGGTTGAAACCAGGGCCTTGCTTATGCTAGGCAAGTGCTCTACCACTGAGCTGCTTCCTTAGCTCCTTTTTAATGTTTTATTTTGAAATAGCGTATTGCAAAGTTGTGTGGGCTGCCTCTGGCCTCAGACTCAAGAGCCTCTGGGCTCAGCCTCCCCAGTCACCGGCAGTCAGCCTGCCTGCCTGCCTCCTTCCCTTTCTCTCTCCTTCCTCCCTTTCCTTCTCTTCCCTTCCCTGCCCTGCCCTTTTGTTCCCTTCCCTACCTTTCTTCTCCCTTCCCTTCCCTTTTTCTTTTGACAGAGTCTCTCTTTGTTGGCCAGGCTGGCCTAGAACTCACTATGTATACCAAGTTGGCCTTAAACTTGCATTGGTCTTCCTGCCTCAGTCTCCCTAGTGCTGGGATTACAAGTGTGCACCATTGTGCCCAGCTCCAATGGTTGTTGTTAATGTACCTTTCAAAATGTCATTGAACTCCTTCTGCTTAGTTTGTTAATTCATAGCATGGTTTTGACTTCTTAGATTTAGAATATCCAGAAGATAAAAGTATACAATGTTCTTTCATGTAATAAATCATAAAAATTTAATCTTTGTGATTTTCTGCTCTGCAAAAGTTTATTCTGAGATAGGTCTTTGCAATGGCACTTTGACATATATATATATATGTCTTTTGAAAACCATAGCAGTTATGGAGTTATGGTCACCTTTTGAAAAATTGTCTTGCTTTGTAGCTGGAGGACATATTGTACACACACTGTCAACTTCTAATTTTGAAATCATGTATAGCACAGACATCTTTACAAAAAGGGAAGTGTTTGTAATGTCATCACATTTTGTATTTTAAAATAATTTTATCTCATGATGTTTCTATTATGTGACCCAGAGTCAGAACAATTTGGGATTCCTTTTTACCCTCTCCTGCATATTTTCCTACTAATTCTCTTCTTTAGGAATTCCTTGCTTCCTTGGCTCCAAATTGTCTTCTCCAACTCTTGTCTGTACCTAACTCTTTCCCTTTTTTTAGACTTAGTCTGCAGTTAGAGGGTGAGGAGGCCAGAAGGGGCAGAGCAAATGTTGCATGGAGCAATGAGTGTGTACAGAAGAGTTGCACTGAAGGTTCGGGTTGATGGCCAAGGCTGTTCTTTACTAAGTGGACCAGTGAAGTAACACTTGTTAAGAAAAGATTAATTTAGGTTCATGGCAAAATTGAGTAAAAGGTACAGTTTTCCAGTATACCTCCTGTCCCCACATTTGCATAGCCTTTCCAACTATCATCATGCCCTACCAGAGTGGTACATTTGTTAAAACTGATGAACCTATGTTGACACATCATTATCACCCAAAGTGCATAGTTTGCATTAAGGTTCACACTTAGCGTTGTACAGTGTAGGGGTTTGGATAAAGGTACAATGACATGTGTCCATCATCCTGGTATCATACATAGTATTTTCAGTGCCCTTTTCATCCCTCCCCTCCCACTGACTCCTGAAACCTCCAATCTTTTTACTGTCTCCATAGTTTCGCCTTTCCCACAGTGTCATAGGGTTGGAATCATGTGGCATGAAGCCCTTTTTGCTTTAATTTTTAGTTTACTTGGTGTAGAAGATTATTTACAAAGTATTTTGATATTTTTCCAGGAGCTTATTTGTTTAGTAGTTACTTTCATAAGAGTTTTATTACTGTCACATTCAAATAATAATTATTACTTAGTTTTGTTAAGTAATAACTATTTAGCATTGTTATTATATAAGGGTAATTTGAAACACATTGTAAAGGAATAAGCTTTTGTTTTTTAAATCTCATTGTTCCTCTTGTGTAAAAGAAGTCCTGTAGTCTAAAAATCACATTAGAAGATTAATTATTTGAGATTTGTCTGGTATGTATGACTGCATGATGTTAATACTCTATTCAGTTAAAAACTTTATAAAAAATGTAAAAAATAGACATTAAATTATTTCCACATATTAAAGTTGTGGTATATAGGAAAAAGAATATGGAATAATAATAACATATTATTATTATTAATTATTAATATAATAATATAATAATATTATAACATATAATTATTATAATATAATAATAATTATTATTATTTGCAGTGCTAGGAATTGAACCCAGGCCAAGAATTTGAATTTGGGCTATGAAAACCTTCATTCAAGTACTAATTCTGCTATCAGCTATATGAACACAAGTCACCTTTTGTCTCTGAAATTCATTTTCTCTTTAGGGATATGGAGATGATGCACATGTCAGAGATTATTTTTGAGAACTATATGAGCTGTTTGTAAGAATCTTGTGTGAATTAACTTGTTATAAAGAAATATGAAGAATTAGTTTGGTTTAAGTTTCATAGATAAATAAGAAAGAAGAGAAACAATGTTTTGGGACTAGCAAAGCAGTATGGAAGAGATGGCTATTTACCTTCATCTGAGGAAAAAAATGCCTGCATTTTTTACTGGCTATGTCTAACTGATAAAACCTGGTTGTGTCTTCTTGTGAAAGGTATACACTTCAGGATGTTCTCCTTGTGTGCTTGGATCCTAATCATATTTATTACCTGGTTGTCAGCTTGAGATGTTAGTTCTTCTTCCAAAAGCATGAATTATATTGCTTCATTCTGTATAGAGTCAAAAATACATTATTTTCTGTTTATGGGGAAAAAAGTCTTGTTTCTAAACCTCTTATGACCAGTCTCTGTATAGTTGAAATCAGTAGGGCAAGGTACATGTAGGTAGAAAGATTCTGGGGAAGAGAATAACAACAGCTTTGTGAAGTTGAATTTATGAGGCACGAAATATAGTAAGTACAGTTTTAGTTTCAACCAAAATGTCCCCTTCTAGTTGAAACTTTTAGAAGAATGGTCAGTAGTGACATTTGTGCTTTGCAGTTTGAGAATGCACAGCAGTGCTTAGGTCCAGATAAATGTGTAAATGTCTTCTCCTGTTGGTACCATTGACTTTTTATTATACTGCTTTCTGAACTTCTGTATTTCTACTAATTTAAAGTTTTTTTTCTGTTATTTTCAAAATGCATCATGTGTCTGAAGACAGAATAATGCAATGTCCTATGACAGAAGATGTCAGAATGACTGTTCAATCACTAACCCCTAAAGTAGACCTAAAAAATCAAAAAGTTTTCACTAGCACTTAAGAAAGAATACAAGCAATTCCTATTAGGTGTTATCTAACTTATCATATTGAGAATGGAGAGAAGCTAATTAAAGAACCTTCCTAGAGAAGTACATAGTTAAAAAAACTTTTCATGTTCATCTATATTTGATTTTGTAGCCTCTAAAACTGTTGGTAGGGTGCAGATTATATTCGAGAATATACAGTACTACTAGGTCTTGAAAGAAGGATAAAAAAGGTATATGACTGTCTTATATGAGATGGAGAAATAAGAATGAAATTGTTGAGTGGGTAGCACAAGTTGGAGGCTTATGCTTATCTATTTTGGATTGTGTGATAAAAAGAATTGTGACAGTCAGTAATGGTTTTGTATCATTAGTATTTGTTTGATACAACTTTTCTTTGTATCAGGCCAAAACAATGTCAGTTTAGAGAAATGAATTGAGTGATGAAATAGATAATATTCCAGCCCTGAAACTGGGCTTTTGCTATTCAGGCTAAATTTGAGGAAATTTAGTGACCCTAACATTTCATGAAATCTTTATGGCTGGGCTGGGCACGGTGGTGCACACCTGTAATTCCAGCAATTTGGAAGGCGAAGGTGGGAGGATTACAAGTTGAGGCCAGAGGCAGTTTACATAATTTAGTAAGACTTTGTCTCAAGATTAAAAAAAATAAAGGTGGGGGCCACTGGGGTGCAGTTGAGTGGTAGAATGTTTGCAAAGTATGCACAAGGCCCTGGGTTTAGCACCCCCAGTACCACACACACAAAAAAAGTCTTTGTGTATATTTACCATATATTTTCGAATTTAATCCACACCCTTTCAGTAGTTTTAGGGGACTACAAAATCAGGTGCAGGTTAGAATCGATGCAAATTCTAATCTGCATCTGATTTTGTAGCCCTCTAAATCTGTTGAGGGGCTGGGATTTAGCTCAGTTAGTAGAGTGCTGCTCTGTAGTCCCCAGCCCTGCAAAAACGGGAGAAGGATGTGGCAATCCATTCCTGAGCAATTCTGGAACAGTTAGCCATTGAAAACCTTATGAGGCTTGCTGTGAGTTGAACACTACTCAGTGGCACCTAACAACAACAAATTTGTTGAAAGGGTGAATTCTAATCTACGTTTGAGTTTGTAGCCTCTAAAACTATTGAAAGGGTACAGATTAGATTTGAGACTATATAGTAATGCTATGTCTTGAAGGATGAAAAAGGGATATGACTGTCTTATATGAGATGGAGAAATAAGAATGAAATTGTTAATAGCACAAATTGGAGGCTTATGCTTATCTATTTTGGATTGTGTGATAAAAAGGGTTGTGACAGTCAGTAATGATTTTGTATCATTGGTAGACTCATCTTTAACTTGGTCTGTTTTTTTTTTTTTTCTCTCTTTTTATTGGTAAATGATGGTGGGGTACAGAGTAATACAGCATTGACTTTTTCCATTGTGCAACTATTACATCACTTTTGGTTATACTTTTATCAACTTACAAGGTTTATGGTGCCTTATGACTAATACATAGTGAAACCCAAATGCATATTTGGGTTATATTCCCTTATTTTTCCAGTGTATTCATGAAGTTGCATTGTTTACATTGAGATGATCCTCTCCCCCTTTATCCCTCTACATTAACTCTGCTCCCCATCCCACCTTCTGCAATCTTTGTTTCCTTCAGCTAATTCCTTCCCTCCTCCTTTCTACTCTTTATATTGTCCCTTCTTCACTAAATTTAATTGTACATTTTTTATATATCAAAAATATGGAATGCTTTAAGAATTTGCGCGTCATCCTTGCACAGGGGCCATGCTATTCTTCTGTGTATCATTCCAGTTTTAGTATATGTGCTGCCAAAGAGAGGTCTGTTTGTTTAAAGTTGAATAGGAACAATAATTTCAAGACTGTAGGCAAAGAAATAGAGGAGTGCATTACTTATTCTACCTTTTTACAGCCTTCTATTCTAGAGTGTTTTAAAAGGACTTATTAGATGGCTTAGTGTGTTTTTGATGTTTGAATGAGTTTCAGGTGGGTGGGTACAGTTAGGGTCAAGAATGCAGTCAGTCATCTTTGCTTTTTTTTTTTTTTTTTTTTTGGGGACACAAGGTCTTGTTGCATAGCTCAGGTTGTCATGGAACTTGTTATGTAGACCAGACTGGCCTAGAACTCACGTCAGTCAGTCCTTTTACCTCAGACTCTTGAATGCTGGAATTATAGGTATGAGCCACCAAACCCAGCTTTTTCCAAAATTCCTTTCTGACCAGCTTACTCTCCTGTCTAAAATGGTTCTGTGGCTTCCAATTGCTCTTAGATTAAGGTAAAACCTACCTTAAGTTAGCCTAAAAGACCCCCTCTTACCAGGCCCTTCTTGCCTTGTTAGCTTTTTCTTTTTTTTTACTCCAGCATTAGCACTTTGTACTCCAGTCAGACTAACTTATAGGCAGTACATTCCTACTTTTTTTTTTTTTTTAATGTGGGTCAGAGCTTTTCATTTTTCAGATACAGCTTAAAAGTTTAGAGACCTCTATCCATTCTCCTGCCAGAGAAGGTCCTGGTAGCCCGCTCCCAAAAACAATCAACCATTGAAAACCATACGAATAGCAAAGAACCACTGACCACAGTGCTGGTATGGCACAGTGGCAGGTAGAGTTTCATCTGTTGTACATGGAGTCACTGTGAATCGGATGCAACTTGATGGCACCTAATAACAGCAGCATCCATTCTTCTTGCTGGAGTTTTTATAGCACAATACTCATCAGATTTACTTAATTTTCTACCTTTGTATAATGTTGTAGGCCCTCACTAAGCAGTTGTTAAATCAAGGTTATCTTGAGTAATGGGAGAGAGAAAGAGATCAACTTGGATTAACCTTTGAAGGAAGGAAAGAACTTTCAAAATAAGGGATATAGTTTGAACAGAGACATAGTGGAATACCTCTGTTCCTATATTTATGATGAAAGAGTAAACTTGGTTGTAGGAAGGAACTATAAGAAATAGGCTGAGGTTAGATTGTGGATAGCCTAAATTTAGTTCTTATTGTTTACAAATAGTATATACTTAGTGGTCTATAAATGTTGTTGTTTTGTTGTTAGGTGCCATGAAGTTGGGTCTGATTCATACCGGCCATCACAGGGTATTCAATGGCTGATTGTTTTGGGGATTGCTTCAGGAGTGGATTGCCATGTTCTTCTGTTTTTGTGGTGCAATTGGGGATCCAACCCTGGCCCTCAGAGAGCATGGAGCAGCACTCTACCAACTGAGCTAAACCCCAGCCCCCTGTAAACATTAGGGAAAGAATAATTGAAGGATTTTTAACTGAAGATCCCTGTGATAAACAATATATTAGGAAGATTAATCTAACAAGTATATAGCATTAGTTGGAAGGCAAAGGGAATGATGAAAAGTAGACCAATTGAGAATGTGTAATTTATTTGCAAGGTAATGAACATTTTCACTATGATGATTGTGGGGATAGGCAATTAAAGATGCTCAGGAACCATTAAGGAAGCAATAAAACTTAATTATGTAAAGATTCTGCATTGCCAAAAAAAAAAAAAAGAAAGAAAAAAGGAAGAAGAAAGAAAACATAATGTATGAAAAAGTAAATTGTAGGACAAAAATTTACAATTTATATCATAGGAAAAAAACTGATTTCATAGATATATAAAAACATCAACTCAGTGGGAAAAAGACCAACAATTGCATAGAAAACTGGACAAAGATAGGAAGAATATAAATAGTTCATAATTAAAGAAGTAGATAATGAAACTTCAGTGAGACAACTTTTTAAAACCTAATTTGTAATGAAACAAGTGGGAAATACAGTATATCATTGAAAGTATAGAGAAATAAACAGTGTTGTGATTGCTAATGGAGTGTCTGGATCTGTGCAATTTTTATTAATACTAATTTGGAAAGAGTTGTCAAAACTTAAAGTACACAAATCATTTGATTCTTCTCTTAGAATGTATCCTTAAGATCTTATGCTTGTGTGAAATAACATATATTTAAGGATATTCTTAGCAGTGATAGAAACAAATGCCTATCCTGAGGGAACTGCATCAATAAATTATAGTACATATAGTAGAATATTTAGTAATTGTTAAAAAATCACAGCTATATACTGAAATGGAATAGTCTTTAAGATTATTAAGTAAAAAGAGGTAAGATGCAGAACAATAGGAATTAGTAGTTTATTATTTTGGAGAAAACTAAATTAAGATTTGTGTTTTCTTGTACATAGGATATCTCTGGAGGAAATTATAAGAAAATGGAAAATGCCTGTGGGAATCAGAAGTTGGTAGCTGGAAAACAGAGATGGGACAGAATCTTATTCTCCATTATATATCTCTTTTTGGGTATTTTGAATTTTGTGTTTATTTTAGTCAACTTTTTATCACTGTGACAAAATACCTGGGAGAAACAATTCAAAAGGAGGACAAGTTTGATTTGGCCCACGATTTTCAGAAGTTTTAGTCCACAGTTAACTGACTCTGTTGCTTTTCGGACTGTGGTGAAGCAGAACATCACGGTGGTGGGAGCATGTTGCAGAGGAGGCTGCTTACCTTATGGCAGTCAGGAGCAAAGAGAGAGAAAAGGAAAACACTAAAGGACCTGGGGTCCCAATATCCCTTTCAAGGGCATGCCCAAAATGACCACTTCCTCCAACTAGGTCCCACCTCATAAAGGCTGCACAGCTTCCCAATAGCACCACATGCTGGAGCCAAGCCTTTAGCTATGGCCTTTGGGAGACCCTTCAGATCTAAAACATAACAATATTATACAAAATATAAAAACAAGGAAGAAACACATTCAACTCAAAATGTATTTCTGTATGAATTATAGCCAATTCCGAGAATTTAGGGAGTAGAAAAATGAATTACAAGAGAACTATGTGGTTTGTATATCTGATAATGAGTTAATATCCAGTTGCTGTTAGGTGCCCTCAAGTTGGATCCAACTCAATAGTGACCCAATGTACAACAGAAAGAAACAGTCCCGGATACTGTGCCATACCCTGTACTATGTCAGTGCTTCTCTGCTACTCGTAGGGTTTTCAATGGCTGATTGTTTCGGGATTGCTTTGGGAGTTGATTGCCATGTCCTCCTCCCATTTTTGCAGTGCTGGGGATCGAACCCAGGGCCTCAGAGAGCACAGAGCAGCACTCTACTAACTGAACTACACCCCAGCCCTTAATATCCAGAGTATATAAAAACTCCTACAGCTGAGCAATGAAAACCAAACAGCTCAGTTAAAAAATAGGACTTGTAGCGACATTTCTCCTAAGAGTATATACAAATGGCCAACAAGCACATGAAAAGATGCTCTGCTTTACTAATCTTTAGGGAAATTTGCAAAACAACAGGGAGATCATCCACACCCATTAGGATGACTACTCTGGAGTTTGTTGGAAGCGCCTATGGGCAGAGCTAGCCAACTAGACAAAGCTGTTTCCTTCTTCATTTTCACTTAATTAAAAATATGCTGCATGTTTTTCTCCTGCTGGGTGTGTGTGTGTGTGTGTGTGTGTGTGTGTGTGTGTGTGTGTGTGTGTGTGTGTAGATATTTTTGTTCTTGGTATTGAATCTTTCTTTCTCTCAGTCAGAGAAATGGTTGGAGTTTTTGTCTTAGATGGGGTTTTTGTTTTTTCCTACTTGAGTCTGTCTTGTTTACTTTGGGATGTGAAACACTCTTAGGGATCCTTTAAGCCTCCTGTTTTGTTTCTTGCCATGCTGATTCTGTCTGTTTTATACTTAGAGTAGCCAATTACATTCTTTTCCCCATAAAAAGCCAGCACAGCTTATTTTCATGTATATTCCATGTAATCCTCTCCTCCTCAACCCCTTCCTCTCATCTTGTTTTGCTGCTGTGTTACAATGCGTCTAGGTCCTATTTGCCCTTGGTCAAAAAGACCATATTTTCTTAGATGTCTCCCAGCAAGCAGAGCAGAATATGTTGAGTACACGAAAAGCTAAAGACATTTTATTCCAAAGTTTTCCTCCAAATAAATCTGCACATATAAATTCATTGGACCTTATTGATTTTCTCTGTGACAGGCAAGGTATCTAATTTGGTTTCTATGTTGATATTTTACCATTTTTTTCTCTTTATGCAGTAACCTTGTTCTTTCCCTCTTTGTGGTAAAGAAATATGAACTGAGTTCACAGAGTTGATAGGAACTATACTCAATTTTAAGGATAGAATTTTTGCCCTTTAGCGAGGTATTAGACCGCTTAGTTTGTATCCTTGATCTCTGCTACTTCTTAGTTCTTAAGTATTAAAACCAATAGGATGTATGTAACCATACCCTTTAGTAAAAAGGTGGGTGGCATGGATTTTGAGTTCAATTTGTGTTGGTAATTTTTCTTTTCTGCTAGGAAAGATGCTGAAAAGAGAAGTCTGAGAAAAAGTATTTTCTGTGCAGCTTCTATTAGAAATACTTAAATTAGCTGGGAGTGGTGGCACACTCCTGTAATCCTAGCCACTCAGGAGGCAGAGGGAGACGATCTCAAGTTCAAGGCCAAAGGCAGCCTGCGAAACTTAGTAAGACCCTGTCTCAAGACAAAAAAATAAAAGAGAAGTACAGTTCAGTGGTAGAGAGCTTGCAAAGTCAGTGCGAGGCCTTAGGTTCAGCCCTTATGTACCTTAAAAAAATGACAAACAGCTTAAAATTCTGAGAGTAAACTGCTTAGAGTTTTGGTAAATCATTTAAATCATCTGAAGTAAGTACCTCAAATAATTATGGATTTTATTTTGAGATTTACTCTGATAATTAAAATATACATTTACAATGTTTTATTTTAAAGACTAAAACATATGTATCTATGAAGATAATTATGAAAATCAATTTTAACATCAACCTGTTAGCCGGGCTCTGTGGCACAGGCCTGTAATCCCAGTGACTTGAGAAGCAGAAACAGGAGGATCCCAAGTTTGAGGCCAGAGGCAGCCTGTATAATTTAATGAGACCCTGTCTCAAGATAAAAAATAACAAAGGGGCTGATAAAAAATAACACACACCCCCTTGTTAGCTCTGTGGTTAGAGCACTTACAAAGTATTTGCGAGGGGTCCAACACCCCAGTACCACAAAAAAGAGAGAGAAAAAAAGAGAAATACTTAAAGTACTGATACATCTCAAGTATTGCTATTTGATTGTGGAATTAAAAAAATAAAGAGTGGTGATTTATTTGAAGTGAGAGTCTGTCTTGGGGAAAGTTTGACATCTATCAGTGTTGATTTGCCTATATTGTTTTTATTAAATGTATGATTAGATCTGCAGATATAAGAATAATTACATTTGCTCTCAAATAAAATTTAATTGTATGGTAATAGCATCAACTACCTAATTTTTTAGCTTTGTTTGAAGTATTTTTGACTGAGGATTCTGGCTGGTTAGAAAACATGCTGTGAGACCAGTGCCTTGGGATTAATTAACAATGGCCTTAGCTCACAGATTGGGCCCAACCTGGCCCTTTGCATATGTGCACATGTGTGCACATGCACCAACACAGACAGACACACACACACACACACACACACATGCACAGAGGCACATTTTTTTTTTTTTCTTGTGCTGGGGATTGAACCCAGGGCCTTGTACATGCTAGGCAAGAATGTACTCTACCACTGAGCTACATCCCCAGCCTAACAACACATATTTTTGTTCTCAAATTAATATGGGCAGATAGAGTATTAGTTTGTTACACTGTTAGGCCTTGCCTGTTGCAAGAAATGACTGGGGTGGGGTGGTAGTTGAAAAGTAGAGCATATTAATATGTTTGCAAATGTTTAGTAGGCAAAGTAACTACTGCGGAAAAAGGGGTTCAACCATAATTGCACTTTGAGTTTAAAAAACATGGTTGATTTTTAAGTACTTTGTTCTGTATTTGCTTTTATATTTGCTGAAAGTATTATACATGAAGATTATACTTTGAACGCTGTAATATGTTTTTCTAGCATTAACTAAATGATTATGGGAAATGTTACATTTGAAAGGTCACGTTGATTTTTCTGGCATTTCTAATTTTACATTTTATACATATAGTTGAATTGGTTTAGCTTCTACTTTAGTGTTTAAAGATCCAGGTAATAAATGCAGAAGGGAAATCGCAAAAGGGCACAGTGTTTTGGAATGCACATATCTTTCAGCTTTCCTTTGTTTCAGCACAGAAAATTTAAAAGGCAGTTGAGAGGGCTGAAAGGACAGTACAATAATAAGGAGCTTTAGTACTTATTAAGACCAAGGACAGCTCTAATTATATTTTTCTATGAATTGATATTGCTTATAGATTTAGTACTTTTCTGCCTCTCCCTGCTTTGAATGAGACTAGAGCATTTACCTTTCCCATAATGGACTGAATTGTATATCCAGTACACTTTTTCAAATTCAGTTGTGTTTGAATGCTGCAGTAACAGTTATGAAATCAATAGCTCATTCTGCCCTGTGTTTACTGGGAGTGTTGAATATTTACTGGGAGTGGTGAATAACTGGGAAGCAGCTAGTATAGTCCTTAAGTGCATAGGCCACGGGGTCAAATAATCTGGATTCAGCTCTGTTATTTACTATCTGTGTGGCCCTAGGAAGATTACCTAAATACTTTAAATATCAGTTTGTATCTTTTAAAATGAGGACAAAAATAGAATAAATGTAGTGATTAGATGAAGTAATTAACAAAATACTTTATTTTACTGTCTTTAATTTAGTGATGCAATGTTTTAGACAACACAGAATGAATATTTTTTACTAGTCTGAAATTTCTATTTCATTGGTTTCACAACAAAATTATCACTTATAATATTTTCTTCTCAATTAATACTTTCTTTAGTTTGTAGTTCTGATTATAATTTGAGGAAGAATAGTTTTGGCTTATTTTGCTCATGGTTAATCACTCTATTTTTATTAAGGAAAAAACAAAAGCTCACTTAACATTAAATGTTTTATGTGACTGCTTAATATTTGTACTGAAGTTAACAGCCAAAATGTAGCAAAATGTTGGTACAATTTTGGTCAAGGAAAAAATAACATTTTAAGTATTTCCTCCAGGAAATACTACATTTTACTTTAAAAACTGAACATTCATATGTGATTTTATTATGGCTGTTTTTGCTTGATGTTGAGAAGTAAAAATTGACACTTTTTAATTAATTGGATAACCAGTTGGTGAGGAAAATGTCTTTAGGTGATAAGCTTAGTTGTTTTTTTTAATAGAACAAAGCTATGATAGGTTCTGAAAAACTTCATTATTCAAAACTGATAGAAAATAATTTAAATTACTTCAAATTTCTGTATGGTTCATATATTTTTATCTAACTCATATTTTCACTAAAACCTATCAAAACTGTTACTGGATTTTCTTTCTAAGCCATTGACTCTAATAGCCATTGTGACACTAATATCATTTGATGTTGATTGATAATAAAAATAAATTTCTTATAAAATGGGAAAAAATCAGAAGATTACTCTCAGGACTATTAGGCCATTGATTAAGATGATAATAACATTTTTTTGTGGCTAGTATGAAAATGCCTGCAGCTGTAGCCCTGTGTCATCTGATCCTGTCAGATCTCAGAAGCTAAGCAGGGTCAGGCCTGGTTAGTACTTGGATGGGAGACTGCCTGGGAACACCAGATACTATAGGCTTGGGAGAAGGACCGTGCAACCCCCTTCCAAAAATCAATCTGCCATTGAAAACCCTATGAGTAGCAGAGAAGCACTGACAATAGTGTTTCACCTCTTGTATGTAGGGTCTCTATGAGTCAGATACGGACTTGATGGCACCTAACAACAATGAGTATGAAAATAACAGTTTTATTTATTGGTGTTTATTTGTGAGTGGAGTCATCTTTGTTGCTCAAAGCAAGAATGTATATACTAGAAGCCTTCCTAAATGTGTACCTTTTCCCATATCGCCCAGCTGACACAACTGGCACATATTAAGTAAAGATTAGACAAAAAATTTAACAGTGTCATTTGAAGTGGACATCATTTTATGAGTATGTTGACCTTGCAGCAAAAGTCAGAAATGGTCTTGGAGTATCAGCATGGTGATAACGATGATGATGGGCCACATCATGGAAAATAAGTAATTTTTGTACTGAGAAGGAGGAGCTGTTCTCACATGGAAGGTAAAAACCTGAAGTTAGGCTCACAGAATTGTAGATAGTTGAAGCAAAGAGCCATAGAGATAGTCTGTTCAAGTACATGATGTTAATTGCCTCCTCTTTGGCATTGCTAGGACTTGAATCCAAGTCTTTCCACTTTGATACTCAGTGTAAGAGGAGGAAAAAGGGTGTAGCCCTAGAAGAGAGTGGGCACTTGGTTTTTTGGAAGTGACACATGCAAGGAGGTACTTGTATCAGGTGGGTTGTTAACTCACAAGATAGCCTGAACTAGCCACTCATTTTCTCCCTTACATTCCCGGCTGTCATCTAAAGGAATGAAGTATCTGCCCCAATCATACCAAGCTGGCTTTCTGTTAACATTATAAGTGAGTAGTAATGTAAACTATATCTACAACTAAGTAAGCAGTCAAGATTTAGCACTGGGAAATGGTTAGCAATATTCTAAGAACTCACCTAACAAAAACAACAAGAATTCTAGGATCTAGAGAAAGGAATGAGATATGGAGACATGGGGGCAGTAGACATAAATATAAAGTGACAACTAATAATATTGGGTATCAAATGAATGTGACTAATGAGTGCCACTGGTGTTTAGTGGTGGAAAGGAGCACTGTGGGTGACAAGCCTCATGTAAGATTTCCTGGAAGAGATGAAAATTAGGTTGGTGGCCTCTCAGTTCACTAGATCTCATAATTATATTTTTTAAGCTGTAAAGATTTCAGATTCACCAAATTGTTAAATTACAGAGCCGAGACTCGGCTGCAGGTGTTTCTGTGACTTCCAGTTGAGTGCTATTGCACAGTTCCATGCTACTGTGCACTGAACAACAAAAGCTTTCCAGTAGAAGGAATTTTGTTTTGGCTCATTGTCCTTAGGGTGCTCACTAGCAGATTCTACCAACTGGTTTTTAAAATATTGCAAGATGAAGCACCCCTTGTTTGAGTTACCTTGTTCCCTTTACATTTCTTGATTACAAAGTAGATAAAATTGTTAGTTAAGTATGAATTTGGTAGATCAATCCATTTAAGGTGATCTTTTTACTAAGAAACTATTAAAGTGAGGTGGAATATAAAACAGCATATATATCATATAAAACAGCCTATACAGTATATAAAACTGCAGCAACTGGCATTTACAATAGGCTTTCCTGTTCATTTAGATTATTCTGGTGTTCTATGTTATGAATCATTAACTTCAAGATTGGTATATAAATGCAATTAAATATAGTAAGATAAATAAATTTAGAAATAGCTGGATCAGAGAATAAATGTATTCCTCAAAGCCTATGTTCCTTTGCCTCTACTGGGGTATTTCTGCATTCAAATGGTGTTTTTCATTTTATTGCAAATGAGGGCCTATAAAGCTGGTGGAGATAAATTTAGACTAATCAAGAAATATGAAAGACATTGGGGCCTGAGTTGTGAGGCAAGCGTCAACCTACTGCTGATTCTTTAGGGCAGTAGTTTTAACCTTTTTCTTTTTTTCTTATTTTAATGTTGTTGTTGGTATCCAACTCACAGCGACCCTACGTACAACAGGCGAACACTATTGTCAGTCCTTCTCTGCTGTTCATAGGGTTTGCAATGGTGGATTGATTTTTGTGAGTGTGTTGCCAGGTCCTCCTCCCAAGCCTACAGCACCTGGTGTTCCCAGGCGGTCTCCCATCCAAGTTCTAACCAGGCCTGACCCTGCTTAGCTTCTGATATCTGACGGGATCAGATGCCACAGGGCTATGACTGCAGGCATAGTTTAATGTAGCTAACCCTTCATCAGAGAAAATCTTGCTTCAAATTCCATTCTCAAGAAAGAAAGAAAGAGAGAGAAAGAAAGAAACCTTGTAAAAGTAGAGTGGCTCTGTTGGAGGCCAGGGTTGAAGTATACAGCTCTATTCACTTTGTATCTTATCCCCTCGGCCTTTGAGCTTCCAGGGAATCTTTAAGATACCATGGAACACAGGTTGAAAGACATTACTTTTAAGGAAAAACAAACTAAACACTTTCTAAGAGTAAGCTGTTACTTGAAAAAAATTCTTAATGCGTTAAGTTGAATACGTTATGAAAATTGGTCCTTGTAACTCATCTTTATTATCTTTAAACATGAGTGTTGTTCTATGATTTACTGTAGAAAAACGTACCCAAAATCCTTCTTAATATTCAGTATACACACCTATTTACCAGTACACACACACACGCACACACATATACATGAAGGGGAAAGCATGTAGAGTTTCTTTAATAATCGCTTTCTTCATAAATATCTTCAACTGTGATGTTAAATTCTCAGGTGAGAGATGGGGATAGTCAGATACATGCATGTGTCTTCACCCACTTAATACACACACAAACTTTGTTGCCTGTGGTTGGGCAATGTCTTTCTGTCAATTTATGTCTCTTTGGCATCCATTACATTTTGAATATGGTGTAGATAGAGGATTGTTGTAGTTGTTGTTAGGTGCTGTTGATTGGGTCCAATTCCTAGCCATCTTCATAGGGTTTTCAATGGGTGATTTTAATTTTGGGGGTTGTTTTGGGAGTGGGTTGCCAGGTCCTTCTCCCATTTTTGCAGTACTGGGGATTGAGCCCAGGGCCTTAGTGCATGCAGAGCAAGCACTCTACCAACTGAGTTATATAGACACAAAATTCTAAAGATAGCTTATCAAAATAGTTAAATTGTAAAAATTAGTTTAGTAATGATTTATAAGATGTGATTTATTAACTTCTTAGATTTAACTATATTGAACATGGACACTTAAGTGGAAGCCACTGAAGCATGGTAGTGAATGAGAGTACGCCTGTACAAAATTCATAGCCGATTGAGGCTAAGGATGAGAAAATAGGATATGATAAATGCTATATTAGAAGAAATATAGGATTTCATGGGAATATGTGGGAAGGGCATCTAATTCAGACTTAAACTTCCCAGTACAGTAATATCTAAGGTAAACTGAAGGATGAATATGAGTTGGCTAAGACAAAGATAGGAAAAAGGATGAAGCTAGAAGGGAAAGCATGTGTAAAAGCCCAGACACAAGCATGACATATTCTAGAAATTGCATATAAGTGGGTTTGGTTGGTGTGTGATGTGCTAATGAAAGAGTGGAAGTGATGAGTCTAGGGGTATAATCATAATTAGCCTTGTGTGTTAAATCTGAGCAGTCTTTTATTATGCTATAGGAAATTGAGAGTTATTGAAAGATTTCAAGCAAGAGGAAGTTAGGATGATTTATGTCGTTTCAGGAGAGGGTACTTTGTCTAACTACCAGTTGGCCTTGTGGTAGCTGTTTGGATGATAGTCATTCTCTGAGCATAGAAGAGCCAGAGTGTAGAATACTGTATAGTTTGTCTTTCTATGACATCTCCATTTGCCTCTTTCCTTTATAAAATCTTTCTTTATTTTATTTTTATAGCTCTCTTAACCTGATGATAAGGCTAGAATAACTCAAAAAAAATATGTAATGTTCAATATCTCTATAGATACACAGATATGTTCTCCTTCTTTCAGTGTAGAAACTGATATGATGCATGGCACCTAAAAGTCTTTAACAAATGTTTATTGATGTTAAATGAATAAATATTAAAGAAAGAAGGGCTAACTGAATTCTTAAAATTTATTTTTCATTAATGAGGGGTTGAACCTAGGAACTTATGCATGCTAGGCAAGTACTCTACCATGGAACTGCACCCCTAGCCCCATTTTGAGACAAGATCTTGCCAAATAACACAGGCTGCTTCCGGTTTCAAATTCACAGTTGTCCTGCCTTAATCTCCAGGGTCGCTGAGATTACAGCTATGTGCCATGGTGCTTGATTGAAAAGATTATATGCAAGGGAACTTCATTTCTGATATACCTGAGCGTGATCACAAATGTAATTTATTTTATTGCATTTTAACTTATAATATTTTGATATAATCATTTATGCAAAATTAAATTAGTATTACCTAATTTGCCTTTTGAAGGTAAGCACATATTTCTTTAATATTGGCCAGATTAAGAAAATAAGCAAGTCTCAAGGTCATTTTTCAATAGTTTGTGCTCATAACTGACTTCATTTAGGTATTCAAATTTTCCCATATTTATCCAGTGGAAACACCATCAAGCACATGCTTGTGTTCTTTTTATTTGCTTCCATCTTTTTTTCTGAGCATTTCTTTACTTTGTGGCATAATAAGATATTCAAGGTTCATGATATATCTTCCCTATCTCAGCCCCACCATCAACCCTTTTAATGAAGAGTCCCAGTTCTTCATAGTGGAGATTGGTAGTAGAGCCTAAGAGCTGGGTACTAGGTGTACTCATTGCTACTTTTATATCTTTGTTTCTAAAGCCCCATACCTTGCTTCCTTGACTTCCCCCGGTGCTTTTATATTTCCCTTTTTTTTACAGTAAGCACCCTGGTTCCCATCTAACATCTTTACTCATTTTTTCCATCCAGAAGTGTATTTATAATAGTTTTAGAATTGTTTTCTTTATTGTGCACATTTCTGTCTTCTACCCCATCCCCCACTGGGGGTATGTGATCAAATACTGTGTTCAAAATTTAATCGAGTTATTACCCTGCCTCATAGTTGATGACTGTTTAATACTTTAACTTGTTTAGATATTAAGTAACTAGTGGAGCAAAGACCATTTCTTTTTATATGTGTTATGTATAATCAAAATGTGTGGCGTAACTTAAGAATATTAATAAGATTGTTTTGCCCTGCAGTTAATATTTTTTATTAGAAAATATCAATGAAGTAAAATGAAGTTTATAGTTTTTCTCCTCTTTCATTTTGGGTCTCTTTTTTTATTATGGAGTGTTGCCTTCATTATGTTTTACTCAGAATTTTTCTGTGTTGTATACTCAGTATTTTACTATGGAATTTTATAAACAAAATAAGAATTGTAAGAAAAATGCTATCAAATCACCACTGGCATTTATATCCAGCATCACAGCTTAGCCTTAAGCCTGGATTTTCTTCCTTTGTGTTATAGGTCCTTAAAGTTATTCGCCTCTAACACAGACCAATTTTGTCCAAGTTAAAAATCTGTTCCAGCATGTTGACTTACTGTTTTATTTATTTCTGAACACAGGGGAACTTATCTTTACATTTCTTCATTTGCACTCTCAGTTCCATAGATAACAGTGGAAAGTCTTGAACCCATTAAAGGAGTCTTCCTCTTTAATTGTGAAGAATTTACTCTTGACTGGATCACAGTGTTCATATATTGGGGAAATTATAAATAAACTAAATAACTTTCACGTTATCCTGAGATGGTTCTCTTGCATATAACCTAATTTACATTAAAGAAATATGTTATAACAGAAAATTTGTAATATTCTTTATATGAAAATAATGCATACTCATTATTAAAAGTCTAATATGGAAAAATATAAAGAGGAAAGTAAAACTCCTTTGACTGCAAACAAATACTGGTATCGTCCTTTTGGGTCATATTCTTCGTCACCTGATCTCTCTTTTTTTTTTTTTTTTTGTGGTACTGGACGTTGAACCCAGGGCTTCGCATTTGCATGCTCTGCAAGTGCTGGACCACTGAGCTGCACCCTCAGCCAATTTTTTTACTTTTTGAGACAGGGTTTTGCTAAGCTACACAGACTGCCTCTGGTCTTGAACTTGCAATCCTTCTGCCTCCACCTCCCAAACTGCTGGGATTACAGGCATGCGCCGTTGCATCCAGCATATCTGATCTCTTTTGATGATGGTGATGATGTGATATGTTTGTAAAATTTCACATGAATAGCTTCAAATTATATGTACGAGGCTCCAACTTATTTTCAAAACAAAATATCAGGTGTTATAACTATCCATTTCTCTTTTTAATGACTGAAAATTATTCCACTGTATGCATACCACAGTTTATTTACATATAAAATTATTCCATTTTATGCATACCATAATTTATTTCCATATCTGGGGATGTCTGAATTGTTTTAAGTTTTTCATTGCTACAAGTAATGGTGTGTTGAAAAAATCTCTAATCTTATTTTTGCACCTGTAAAAGAAATTCCTGTGAGTAAGTTCTCTGCCTGAGAAAGTTTGTTCATGTAACATTTTGGTACATATTGCCATATTCTGTTCAGTATAAATGGTTGTTGTTGTTGTTAGGTGCCGTCGAGTCGTGTCCGACTCATAGCGACCCTCATAGGGTTTTCAATGGCTGATTGTTTCGGGATTGCCTTGGGAGTGGGTTGCCACATCCTTCTCCCATCTTGTGGTGCTAGGAATCGAACTCGGGGCCTCAGAGACTGCAGAGCAGCGCTCTACCAACTGAGCTAAATCCCAGCCCGTATAAATGGTACCCATTTATATTCCTAGGAAAGCATGAGAAGTACTATCTTTCTCCACTGACTACTGTCAATTTTAAAAATCTTTATCAACGTAGTTGGCTAAAAAGGTGATATTTTATTTTTATTTATATTTATTTCATTGTTAGTGTGGTTCAACATCTTTTTATATCTTTATATACTATTTTTTAATTTATTTATTGGAAAATTTTTAATGTACACTTAATGTGATTCATTCTGACATGCATTTCATTGTGATATTTCCATATATGTGTTTCATTGTACGTTGACCAGATAAGTTCCCCTTTACCCTCTTGTGCACTTCCTCCCTCTGTCCTACTCCCCTACCAAAGGCCTCTCTTCCACTTACATGTCTTTTTATGGGAATATTTTTCTATACATCCTTAGATCGCAATTATGTTTAAGGTCAAAACCTTTTCTTACCTTTTTACATTGTCAGTAATATTACATGAATTTTCAAGCCCATTTCTATATTTACCATTCTTTGGTATAATTGGTATTATTATAATTATTTCCCAAACTATTAAAGTTGGACTGTTTACTTTGAGGTCACACTCACTCTCATTCCTCACTCTTCCTTGTTCCTCCTCTCCCTTTCACCTCCCATCATTTCTTCCTTTTGCTAGATCCCTCCCTCCTTATTCCCACTCCCCAAATTGTCACTTCTCAGCTAAGTTGACTTTAGCTTTTTATTATGTTCTGATTCCTGTATCGGATTTTTTCCATCTTTTATTTTTGATTCAGTTCCCACATATGAGTGAAAACGTGTTATTTCTCTTTTGGGGCTTGTGCTCATTTGCTTAAAATAATTTTCTCCAATTCCATCCATTTTGGTGTGAATGATGTTATTTCATTTTTTTTTTAATTGCTGAGTAGTATTCCATTATGTATATGTACCATAGTTTTTTATCCATTCTTCTGTTGATGGGCACTTTGGCTGATTCCATATCCTTGCTATTGTGAAAAGTGTTGCATTGAACATGGAGATGCAGGTGTCTCTGTGGTATGATGACTCATCTCCCTTTGGGTAAATTCCCAATACTGTTATATGTGGGTCATATGGTAGATCTATTTTTAGTTTTTTAAGCTACCTCCATATTGATTTGCAAAGTGATTGGACTAATTTACAGCTTCACCAGCAGTGTAAGAGGGTTCCCTTTTCTCCACAACCTCCCCAGCATTTGTTGTTATTTGTTTTATTGACCTTGGCCATTCTTACTGGTGTAAGATGGAATCTCAGAGTGTTTTAATTTGCATTTCCCTAATGGCTAGGGATATTGAGCATTTTTTCATGTGTTTCATAGCTTTATGGTCCTCTTTATTTGAGAACAGTCTGTTCAGTTCCTTTGCCCAATTGTGTATTGTGTTATTTGTTTTCTTGGGTGTTTTTTTCTTGAGTTCTTTATAAATTATGGTAATTAGACCTCTGTCTGATGTATAGGATGTGAAGATTTTTTCCCATTCAGTGGGGATTTCCTTGACTCTCTTGATTGTTTCCTTTGCTGTACAGAAGCTCTTTAATTTCCTGTAATCCCATTTATCTATTCTTGTTGCAATTTCTTGAGCAATTGGAGTCCTATTAAGGAAATACTTTCCTATGCCTATATGTTGGAGTGTATTACCTATCTTGTCTTCTATTAGTTTTAAAGTTTCTGGTTTTATGCTGAAGTCTTTTATCCATTTTGAGTTAACTCTTGTGCATATTGAGAGATGCGGATCGGTTTTCATTTTTCTGCAAGTGGATATCCATGTTTCCCAGCACCATTTATTGAAAAGGCTATCCTTTTTCCAATTTAGTTGCTTTGCTCCTTTGTCGAAAATCAGGTGGCTATAGGTGTGTTGGGATATTTCTGTAACTTCTATTCTATTCCACTGGTCTTCCGGCCTATTCTTGTGCCAGTACCAACCTGTTTTCGCTACCACTGCCCTGTAGTATACAGTTAGGGATTGTGATTCCACCTGCACTAGTTTTGTAGGTTAAGAGTGTTTTGGCTATATGTGGTCTTTTGTGATTCCATATGAATTTTTGGATCATTTTTTATATTTCTGTAAAGTCTGTCATTGGAATTTTAATGGGGATTGCATTAAATCTATAGATTGCTTTTGGTAGGATAGCGATTCTTACTATATTGATTTTCCTGATCCAGGATCAGGGAAGGTCCCTCCACTTTTTAGTATCCTCTGTGATTTCTTTCTTTAATATTTTGAAATTTTTCTTGTAGAAGTCTGTAGTGTCTTTGGTTAGATTCATTCCAAGGTACTTAATTTCCTGGTGGGCTCTCATGAAAGGCATTTCATCTGTAATTTCCTGTTCTTTCTGCTTACAGTTGGTATAAAGGAAAGCTATTGATTTTTTTTTTGTGTGTGTTAATTTTATATCCTGCCTTTTTGCTGAAGTAGTTGATTAGGTCTTAAAGTTTTCTGGATGAGGTTATGGAGTCTTTTAGGTAGAGTATCAAGTCATCTGCAAATAATGATAGTTTGACCTCTTCATTGCCAATCTGTATCTCTTTGATTTCTTTCTCTTGTCTGATTGCCCTGGCAAGTACTTCAATTACTATGTTAAATAGAATAGGAGAGGGTGGACATCCTTGTCTTGTTCCAGATCTTAGGGGAAATGGTTTCAGTTTTTCTCCATTTAATATGTTGGCTATAGGTCTGTCATAGATGGCTTTTTTGATGTTAAGGTATTTGCCTGTTATGCCTATCTTCTCCAGGGTTTTTATCAAGAAAAGGTGTTGAACTTTGTTGAAGGCCTTTTCAGCATGAATTGAGATGATCATGTGGTTTTTGTTTGTCAGTCTCTTGATATGTTGAGTTACATTAATTGATTTCTGTATATTGAACCAGCCTTGCATCTGTGATATAAATCCCACTTGGTCATGGTGAACAATTTTTTTTAATATGTTGTTGGATTCTGTTTGCCAGGATTTTGTTATGGATTTTTGCATCTATGTTCATAAGGGAAATGGGTCTATAATTCTCTTAGATGACTCTTTTCCTGGTTTAGGTATCAGAGTGATGGTAGCTTTATAGAATGAGTTTGGGGGTGTTCCCTCCTTTTCTCCTTTTTGTAATAACTTGAGGAATAATTTGAGGAATTCTTTGAAAGTTTGGTAAAATTCTGCTGTGAACCCATCAGGACCTGGGCTCTTCTTTGTTGGGAGACTTTTTTATTACTTTTTCTATATCAGCATATGTAATGGGCTTGTTTAGGTCACTTATGTCTTCTGGGGTTAGTTTTGGTGTGTCATATATATTAATAAATTTATTCATTTCTTCTGTGTTTTCTTAGTTTTGGGAATACAGTCTCTCAAAGTAATCCCTGGCGATTTTCTGTATTTCATTGTAGTTGTTTGGTATAGTCCTGCTTTCCTTTCTAATCCTTACCATGTTAGCTTTTTCCTTTTTCTTTTTGGCCAGATTGAGTGTCAGATTTCTTTTTGGCCAGATGAGTGTCTATTTTATTAGTCTTTTCAAAGAACCAGCTCTTGTTGTTGTTGTTAGGTGCCGTCGAGTCGAGTCCGACTCATAGCGACCCTATGTACAGCAGATCGAAACACTTGCCGATTCTGTGCCAGGCAAACCATCTTATTTATGTTTAAGCCCATTGTTGCAGACACTGTGTCAATCCATCTGGTGGAGGGTTTTCCTCTTTTCCGTTGACCTGCCACTCTTCCAAACATGATG
>VMDO01017532.1:0-44629 GCA_007922755.1 Pedetes capensis | reverse complement strand
AGTAGAGCTTGAAAATCAAATAATTTAGGGACAATGCATTTGAAAGAAATTACTATTCCTAATTAAACGTGTTTAGATTTCTAAATCTTTATCCATATTAGAATATATAATATCTATCCAGTGTTATACATTTATAAATGAACATAATCTATTTAGAAATTATATATATATAAACTACACATATGTAAAAATTTTTATATTGAAATAGATCAGATTTGTATATTGATTTATGAATGTGTTTATAGTCATATTTTTTAAGGAACAATTAGAATTAATTTATCTCGTTAATTTTATTCTAGCCAGCCAAATATATATTCTGATTCCTTAGAATTCATTTATCTTATAAGCATACTGTATTTAGAAACATATGATTGGCATGGTCTAAAATGAATATTTCTCTTGATAATAAACATTTTATAGTTTTAGGTTTGCTTTTAACAAGGGAAGTAAAAATAATTTTCATAATTTTCATATTAGCCACATATTCCTAACTTCTCTAGAAATGTTAGCTTTTTTCATTCCAAGGTATATTTAAATATATTGTATTTAACTACTCATATGAACTTCTTTTCAAATGAAATTCAATTAAAAAAACAAAACAAGAAAAGAGCCATATTTCTAAACATACAAGAGGCAAATTCAAATGCATTCTTCTGTTTGTTGTGCTATCAGCTGAATATGTTTCTCCCCCCTGGCACAATAATTATAGCATTGCAGTTTTCTGGCAACAAATGGCTGCTGGGGGTCACCAAATGTGTCTCTGATTTGCTACAGCGTTTAATCTTCCACAAAAGCTGTTTACTGCTTCATATACGTGGAACGCCAGGAACATTATCTTTTAAATCATGCCTAGCTGCTAATTAATGGATGTATAAATGTCTAACAGCCAAGTCTTTAAACACAGCCATGAGTGAGGACAGCAGACATTCTGCACATGACTAAAGTAGAGTTCTGATGAGCCATAAACCCTGATTTTTCTACATAGCTATTGTCATGCTGTGTATCTAACCAGATTGAAGTGCATTTGAGAAATCTACTTTAAAGCCATCTGAAATTGAAAATATATTAGCACCACTAGAAGCTGAGCAGTGTCTTATTAAGTTACAGGGCTACGTTTCTTATCTCTTGTGTTTCTCTTGAACATCTATAATTTGGACAAAGCATAGGCCCAAGATTCTTTAATACTCAGATTTGATATTATGTCGTGAGACTTTTGTCACTATAATTTCATGAACTTTCCTCTCTAAAACCAGTCAAATATACTTTTAAAATACTCTTTTTTTTCTTTGAATGGTCAGGCACAATTTCAACAGCACTTAATAACAACTGAGTAACTAGGAAAGTTTATTGTATTGTACATTTATTGAACATTATATGTTAGTACTATATTAGATACTTTTACATATATTCTTTCTTAGAGTGCTAATAGACATATTACATTCTTTAAAAGAGATATTAGTATCTTTAGTATCTATGTAATAGTGAGTGCATTAGGAATTGGGAAGCATGCTAATTTTCATGGCTTACTCAGAAGAGAGATGAGAATGAGAATCAAACAGAACTGACAGACAGCAAATCTTCATGCTATAAAGTACTACCATGTATTACTATCCCATTTATCTTAACTTTACATCATTTATTATACATTAGGAAGTTTTCATATTACAGTGAGCAATTGCTAGCATATAAAGAAAAAAGAAATCAAAGACAGCAAAGCAATAGGCAAAACACAAATAAGAAGACAATAAAGCAGAAGAAACAAGTAGAAGAGGTTGCCTCTGGTGTTTCAACATAGTGCCAGAAATATCGATTGCCCTTTTATTCTAGGAATTATTGTCAAATTAAGACAGTGCCAGGAAGGCAAAATAAATGTAACAAAGTAGCTGTACATAGAGTGCGATTTCCCATTTATTGAACTATGAAGAAATAACAGATGCATTGATCATTAAACATAGATTAAAATTTAATCTCAGCATTTCTTTGTTATTTTCTCTAAGGCAGATTCATTTATTTATCAGAGCCTTAGTTTCCTTTTCCTTCAAACAAGACATACACAATTATTGTGGAAATGACATAAAGATATATCTGCTGAATAAATTATATGAAAGAATAGGTTAAAACAAAAAATTCTGATTTTGAATCTATGGTATACATTAGTGACATCTCTTTAAGCAAGTTACTTAAGGATACATTTTCTTTTCAACTGCAGAAATGACTTTGTAATGCTCACTTTACAGGTCACTGAAAGAACCCATTGATATAGTATTGGAAAATACTCTATAAAATAGGAACTTTTAAAAAGATGATTATTACTTGTTTATTACCTTGTCCCAAATGTCATCCTGAATACCTTCCTGCTGTCTTTAGTTGCCAGGCATCCTATAGTTGATTTTCCACAAAATTATCCTGTATGTTACAAAATTTTAAATCTTCTGGCCTGATAATAAAAAATATCAGTTCCCTATATAATGAATGTACCTGCAGCCGTGTCACTGTGGCATTCTCTGCCGTCATTTCTTGGAAGCTAAGCAGGGTGGGACCTAGTTAGTACTTGGATGGGAGACTGCCTGAGAACACCAGGTGCTGTAGGCTTGGGAGAAGGACCTGGCAACCCACTTTCAAAAAACAACCAGCCACTGAAAACCCAATGAATAGGAGAGAAGTACTAACATTAGTGTTTCACCTGTTGCACATGGGGTCGCTATGAGTCAGACACCCATTCAATGTCACCTAACAACAGCATATAATGAATATAGCTTCATGATCCAAGAAGTATTTGTTTTTCCTTCAAATATATATTTATGAAAGGAAATTTCAGTCATGTGTACACTATAAAATGAAATAAAAATTAAGAAGACAAGAAAGGCAATTACTACGAAATAGGTCTTTTCCATTAAGAATGAAGCCTATTAGTACCACCATGTCCCTGAGAGAGAAAAAGCTTCCTATATCCAGGATCCTCAGGCATTCTCTGTATCTTACTATGTGTCAGCTCAAGACAAGAAATCTGAGAAATGACTATCAGAAAAAATCTGAAAATATAAATAGTGGTGGCACTTCTTGCTTTAATAATATATGAGTTGATTGTGTGCATGTGTGCACGTGTGTGTATGTGTATGAGTGTGCATTAGGCCAGAATATAGAGTTAACTCCATCTTTATGAATTCATTTAGCTGGAGAGCAGTCTTATTTTCTTACACAGGTAATGTGCTATGGCATATTTCCTTGAAATTAATGATAATTAAATATGACTTAGAGCTTTAATAAGAGTTTTTGAAAAAAATATGCAGAGAAAAGCACACCAATATCCAGTCTCAAATTAGGTATTTTAAGATGGAAAACATCTTACCCATCAAGTAATTGAAGTATCATTCAGGTGCACACATACATACTACCCTCCATGGCAGGTATATCTAAAATCTTTAAGAATTGGGAACATGTTTTTCTAGGATATTCCTTATTCCAATGAGCAAATCTAAAGAAAATTATTTATTCTGAACTAAATTTTACCTTTTCAGTCTATGAGTTTGATCCTAATTCTCATTTCTGAAGTAACTTCATAATACACCTCCTTCATTTTAAGAGTACTATTGCATATATTTGAGGGTGGATGCTACACTTAATCTTCTCATTTCCAAGAAACTCCTTCAAAAATTTATCAAGAAACTATTCCCACACAGTTTTCAAATACTCTTACTAATAATGTACACTCATTTCTAGTTTGTAAGTATTCCTGTATATTGGCACAGAGTTAGTATAACATTTAATATTTGGACTGATCAGTGCAGCTTACAGAAAGATTATTATATCCTGAGATAGGGAGAAGAAAGTTTTATGAATGGAGACTAAAATTGTTTTAGCTTCATTCCAAGTTAAATACTCTCTTTGGTTATATTGTCTTTGTCTTCAGAAAAAAAAAACTCCAGTTATTTCTCACATTAAGTATTACTTAATACACATCCCCCAATTAGTTTTTAAAGTTATTTTTAAAAGAACATATAGTACTATATATTTATCCATACAAATGCTATTCCAGTACCTCAGTACTGAAATACAGTTGAATCTTGTTCTGTCATTTGTTGAATAAATTAAACATCACTTGCAAATTTGATTACATGTCTTCTGATTACCAATGAGCATTTAGTTGATGTCTTTGCCCTTTATTTCATTTGGATGATAGTGTTTTCCTTTAGAAATCATGTCCACAGAGAAATAGAATATCTTGTATTAAATATAACTGCCTATTTTATAACTGAAATAAAGATGTCATTGAGGATTGCCAGTACCATTTGTGAGTCATATATGCAAACAATGGCAAAAATGCAGCAAAATTTAAAAATATATATATTTTAAATATATAAATATATATTTATATTATATATAAAATATATAAATATATATATATTTACAAAATTCTGTGGATACATAAATCAGAGAGGCACTAATTAAGGATAAATAAAAAGTGAGTGTTCACAGAGATGATGCTGGAAGAGTGAAGAGGGATTTATATGGGATAAAAAGGAAAGAAAATAATATCCACTCAGAGCAAAAGTGCTATGACAAATTATATTGGAAAAAATTCAAATTATCATCCATAGACCTCATGTACTACACAACCCTGCCACATATACAGAATCTTACAGATTCTTTGATTGCTCTCTAGACATCAAAAACAGTCTCTATGAGTGAAGCCAGGAAAACTACACTTGTATCAAGTTCTCATGGTGGCAATTATCCATGTCAACATTTGAAAACTACTATTTAATGTTCAATATTGCTGTTTCAATGAAGAAGTTGTCAAATAAGGCCCTAGTCTAAGAGACTGTCCTGGCTGTCCCTGGTACTCAATGCACTGTTCCAGGAAAAAGATGTGACATAAGCCAGGCGCAGTGGTGCACACCTGTAATCCCAGTGGCAGAGGCAGAGGTAGGAGGCTCGCAAGTTCGAGACCAGAGGCAGTCTATGTAACTTAACAAGACCCTGTCTCAAAAAGTTAAAAAAAAAAGAAAGGGCTGGGGGTGCGTCTCAGTGGTCTAGCACTTACTTACAAAGCATGCAAGAGTGAGCAAGGCCCTGGGTTCAACCCTAGTACCACACATGAAAAAAAACAATAGACGTGACATGAAAGTAGAGAGATGTGTAAAGATATCAGGGGCATCCATGCATAAAATATACAAGTGGAGCAGACATTTTATTGGTGGATGTCTTCTACATTAATTGAAAATTGAACTAAATTTTCAGAGAAGGGACTCTATTATTGCTTTTGTGCATATTAGATTAATGCAAGAACATTTAAATCAAACAATGAAGAAGATTTGCTTTCCTCTCTTCTCAGAGCTTCTATGACACCATCACTTGGACCTGAAGACAAGGCTGTCTATGAATTCTACAGTTAAATTACTTTTGTTTGCTGGTAGTGCATTCTGATATCTTCCACATGCAAATTTGTTTTCCCCAATGAGAAAAACATTAGGGTACCTCTACATTTATGAATTATATGTAAATTAAATTATGTTGTTGTTGTTGTTGTTGTTTTTAGGTGCTGTTGAGTCGATGTCTGACTCATAGTGACCCTAAGTACAACAGCTAAAAACACTGTTAGTGCTTCTCTGATATTCAAAGGGTTTTCAATGACTGATTGCTTTTAAGGACTGGATTGCCAGGTCCTTCTCCCGAGGTGAACTCTAGGCATTGTGTTATGAGTTGTTTTTCCTGTTGTGATTTTCTTTCTTTCTTTCTTTCTTTCTTTAATTATTTTTTTTTTGTGGTACTGAGGGATGAACCCAGAGCCTTGTGTTTGCATGCTTTGCAAGTGCTGGACCACCGAACTGCACCTCAATCCCATTTTTTTACTTTTTGAGACAGGGTTTTGCTAAGTTATGCAGACTGCCTCTGGTCTTGAACTTGTGATCCTCCTGCCTCTGCCTCCCGAGCCACTGGGATTACAGATGTGCACCACAACACCCGGCCCTGTTGTGATGATTTATATTTATTGATTAATGATGTTGGACTGCATAATTTCTCTTAATCAAGTATAAAATTGCTGAAATAATAATATTCTAAGTCAAAGACTTATTGCACAGAAGTGACCTGTGCTCTCTATCCCCTTAAGATTTTGTCTGTAAATACTTTTCGAGCAGAAAGAGTAATATTTGTTATATTGTTCATTAAATATGCTTCGGCTATAATTTTGGTATCCTCCCTTTTTTGACCTTATCTTTTGCATCATGTTTGTTTACTTCTGAGAACTTCAAGTACTCTGTGTTAACTTCTGTCTTCCCTGTATACCTTGACTTAGGTAATCTTCTTTGCATATATCTTTAGTTCTGACCTCTCACTGACATACTCTGGGACGATAGCTGAATGATTCATTTAAAATACATTGAGAACTTACTTAATGCCAGACTCTGGGCTAGACACCAGGATCCAGGCATTACAAAAACCACACTGAAGGATGGGCAATGCAACAAATGTTTATGCTGGGATCCTGTTACAACTTTCATGTGATAATATAACAATTATGCCAACTGCTCTGAGTTAGCATAGAGTGGCCAAAGATCCAAGATGGCATTTGACCTGGATATGTGACTCATAAGATGTGTTCTTGGCATCCAAAATTTGACTCTAAAATACATGACTAATATATATATCCATATATGCAGCTCTGCATTCATATATTGTACAAATATGTATATTTGCAAAAAAAGTAATAGTAACCCTAGCAAGTGTTTAGTTACACTTTATTATACCTCCTACTAACCATGAAATGACATACAGAAGAAAATATAAATATTGTAATTATGAGTAGGAAATATAACTTTGAATAAATCCATTAAATATACACATCTATCTTCTCTTTCTTTTATCTATTCATTCTACCAGTAATATATTAGTCGCCATTCATAAATATATCAACAACTGTGTTTTCTTAAGGTTTTGCAAATAAAATTCTAAAGGAGAAGAATGGAGTTTCTAGTGCATTGTAGTCTCTTGGAATTGTGACTAGATTTGAAGCTTGATGTAATAGGAATGCATATTTTTCAAAAAATTATTTTATGAAAATAAACACAATGAACATGCATCAAAATACTACTTTTACTAATAATATTTTTTTATAAAAAATTTCAAGCTCTGACCTTACAGACAAATTAACATAATGGGATAAGGGAAAAAAGGTTAAGACGGTATTCATGTATATTCAGTTTTCTTACCTAATTAATGAGTTGCAACTATTTTTTAAGTATGCAAAAATGACTGCACACTAAGAAACTTGTTAGAGAAATAAATCTTCAGACACATATGACTTTAATTTGCTGAACTTACTGAATTTGATAATATTTTACAGCACAGTGCCCTCATAATATCCTACCAAAGTTTTCCATTTTCACTATTCTTTCTTATAGAAAAAAAATGCATGATTCAGATTTTTTAAATTTTAAGTGTTCTCTCAACTAGAGCTCCAATAAACTTGCTTAGGTTAATCTCTTGTTACTTGACAAATAGAAGCATGTATGTTTTTATTTCTCTAAGCTTAATAGAATATCAGAAAACATCATAAATCTTATATTCATTCCAGTATTTTTAAGATAAAATTGCATATAATATCATGACCTTTCAAATCAACTTTCCTCTTCATTCTGTTTAGTGTGCTCAATGCAATTAAATAATAGAAAATGTATTATTAAAGAAAAGCCTATTTGTCAGTTATTTCCTTCCTGGATTGTTCTCATTGTTTTGTATTTTGATGTAATGGTGAATTGATTTTTTTTGTTCTTCCTTATCCTTAGAAATCTTATTGTGATTAATAATCCTATTGACTCTAACCTTTGTGTAACTGATATGCTTGGGATTCTTCACAGTGGAACACACTTTTTCTAAGGCTGATTTTTCTTAAGGCCTGGTTCTGATAATAAGAGGAAATGTATATTTAGGACTTGAGTACTGCTATTTTTTTAAATCTCACAATAGAATATTACTTTAAACAGGGTCAAACTTTCTCAAAGCACTTCATGTTTCTCAATATGGATATGTTACACACCCTTCCACTCCTTTAAAAAGAGAGATTGTGACTATGTAATTGTTGTTGTTAGGTGCCATCTAGTAGGGTCCAAATCATAGAGACCCTATGTTACAACAGAATGAAGAACTCCCCAGCACTGTGCCATGCCCAGGACTATGTCAGTGCTTCAGGCTATTTGTAGGGTCTTTATTAAGATTTTGTTTGAGGAGTGGATTGTCAGGTCCTTCTTCCATTTTTGTGGTACTGGGGATCAAACTTGGGGCCTCAGAAAATGTTGAGTGGCATTTTACCAACTGAGCTAAACCCAGCTCAACTATGTAATTACCTGTTATTATATCCATTTGTGGGTAAGCTTTTGTGCTTACCCAGTCATTTTACACTTTTTCTCCATTTATTTCTATTTGCTTGGAAGATCTTCAGTGGCAGAGCCTATTTTGTTTACTTATTTACTTTGGCAGTACTTGGTGGTTGAAGCTAGGGCCTCATGCATGGTTTACAAATGCTCAACCACTGAGCCACACTCCCACTTCATTTTTCACTTTTTATTTTGAGATAGAGTCTCCCTAAGTTGCACAGGCTCCCTCTGACTTTGAACTGCAAATCCTCCTGCCCCTGCCTCCCAAATTCCTGGGATTACAGACATGTGACACCATGCCTGGCTAAAAGTATGGTTCCTTTTTTATTTTTTTTTTAAATAATTTATTATCATTCTGCTTGCTGTAGTCACTTAAAATAATTCCAAATTTTAAAAAAGTGAACAAAAATAGAATTAAGAGTGCACATTTTATGACTGGCATATAGCAAAAGGACAAGTTTTTGTAGTAGGTATTGTTTTTCCCTTGAGCCTGGAAAGAAAGTTAGAGAATGGATTTTGAGGGGTGGACAACTATAGGCATAAAAATTAATATTAGACTTGAGTATTGTCTTTCCTAAAGTAAGAAGTGAATTCATCACCTGGGACTGACAGGATTGCAGATGGGAAGTAGGTAAAGAAATAAAATTAAGGGTTTGGCTTAATGGGCACCTGGTAGTAGATCTGTTGAATCAAGCTATCATGAAATCAGATAAAAATTTATCCTAGTTAAATGAATTTCATGCTATGCCTAGGCATGTTACAGATAGAAAAACAGTGCTTTCACAAATAATTTTGGATTAGTCAAATTGAGATTATCTAAATATTTGGTGGCATTTGGTTGTAAGTGTAATAGATATAAAGCGATGGAGGAGATAAAAATTTGTGCTCAGAGAGAGACAACACAAAAAAATACTAATGATAATACTCATTATTTAAGGAAGGTCTTTTCTGTGCTCCATACCAATGGACCCCTGACATGTTTATATCTAATCTTTGCAACAACCTTGAAATGAAAATTATCTATATTTTACAGATAAGGGAAATAAATTCTAAAAGACTAAATAAGTATGTGGTAGAGCTGTAACAATTATTACCATTTAGATCTATCTGACTCAAAATTACTTTTTCCTTTGACAACAGCAAGAGAATTACAGACACTTGCTCAGGTTGAAAATAGCAGCAATATACATTTCTATCCACTCACTGCCATGGCTGCACGTCCTGGGATTACTGAAACAGTATTAAGTTATAACATTCCTCTTTTAGTTCCATATATATTTATTAAGTCATGGTCTCATATACATACATATATATATATATATATATATATATATATATATATATATATATGTGCACACATATATGTAGTGGAAATCAAATGTTACTAATCCAGTTCTTATTACTCATTGAATTACATTTTATGGAAACAGATAATAATATTCCAGGATCCAAGAAGGCCTACAGACACTCCTTTGATTTTCAAGTTATCATGTGTGGCAGAAAATTTCCATCAGCATCCTTCTTCCCTTGGTAAAAGAATCTCCACATTTTAGCTGGGTACATAGCCACACAGGATTGTACTCTTCTAAAGCTGATAGGGTCATCATCAGCCAATTGGGTAGCGTAAAATATGATAAGTGCAACTGCTAAGGAAAGGTAGTTGGCCCTACCTCCATTTCATCTCTCTCACTACTGGAATGCAAATATGGTAAGCCATCTGGAAGTACATAGGCTCAAGCAATGCTTTAGCAATGTCAGTACAAGAGGATTGGTAATTTGTACTGAAGAAAACAGAAGTGGAATGCAGCAAATGACAGAGAGACATGTGGGAAAATTTGAGTAAATGTAGAAGTGTGAAGATCCAGGAGGTGGCCCATGGGAGTGAACTTCTGAACAGGTCGAGGCCTTTGAAACTAAGTATAAAAAGAAATTTTGAAGTGAAAGTGTTGGATAGATGAAACATCACACAGAATATTTGGAAGATTTAGCATGAAGTGTGAATCAAATTTTAAAATGTTAAGTACATTGACACAAAATTATTGATGCCAATAACCAAAAGAACCAACAAATCTGTCTTAGAAGAAGTGCACTGAGCAAATAATCCGAGAAGCTGGACTTTCTGAGGAAGAACATGGCATCAAGATTGGAGGAAGACTCATTAACAACCTGCGTTATGCAGATGACACCACTTTGCTTGCTGAAAATGAAGAGGATTTAAAACATTTACTTATGAAGATCAAAGATCATAGCCTTCAATATGGGTTACAACTAAACATCAACAAAACAAAAACCCTTACGACTGGGTCAGCACGCAACTTCACCATAAATGGAGAAAAGATTGAGGTTGTCCAAGATTTTGCTTTGCTTGGCTCTATAATCAACACCCGTGGAAGCAGCAGTCAAGAAATCCAAAGACACATTGCTCTAGGAAAAGCTGTGGCAAAAGATCTCTTTAGAGTATTGAAAAGCAAAGATGTCACATTGAAGATGAAGGTCCGTCTGACTCATGCCATGATATTTTCAGTGGCATCATATGGTTGTGAAAGCTGGACATTGAACAAGAGAGACAGAAAAAGAATTGATGCTTTTGAATTGTGGTGCTGGAGACGTCTATTGAAAATATCATGGACTGCCAAAAGAACCAACAGATCTGTCCTAGAAGAGGTACAACCAGAGTGCTCCTTGGAAGCAAAAATGACCAAACTGCGTCTTACATATTTCGGACATGTAGTCAGGAGAGAACAATCCCTGGAGAAGGACATCATGTTTGGAAGAGTGGCAGGTCAACGCAAAAGAGGAAAACCCTCCAGCAGATGGATTGACACAGTGTCTGCAACAATGGACTTAAACATAAATAAGATCATTTGCCTGGCACAGAATCGGCAAGTGTTTTGATCTGCTGTACATAGGGTCGCTATGAGTCGGACTCGACTCGACGGCACCTAACAACAACAACAACAACAACAGAAAGAATACAAACTAAGTAAGAGAAGGTGGAATTGAAACTGCTACTGACCAACCAAATCTAGCGTCACTACAAAGATAGAACTCCAAGCTGAGGACTTTACTGCACTTTCAATCGAATGTGAGGATATATGCACTAAGAGACTATCAATGGAATGAACGAAAATAAACTATGGAATGTATGTCTCTCTTGCTTATGGGAAAATCTCTGGCTTTGGGCGTAGGTACATTTTCTTCTGTCTGACAAGAATACAAATGAGTAAAATGAGGATGAAATCTGTGTTGAAGATCCAGACTCAACATTAAGCCACATATCCAAGTAGAGAGCCAATTATCAGTCCACTTTGAGAAAATAAATACATGCATAGGTTGTTGTTAGGTGCTGTTGAGTCAGTATCCGACTCCTAATGACCCTCATAAGGTTTTCAATGGCTGACTGTTTCGGGATTGCCTTGAGAGTAGATTGCCAAGTCCTTCTCCCATTTTTGCAGTGCTGGGAATTGAACTCGAGACCTCAGAGACCGCAGCGCAGCACTCTACCAGCTTTGCTAAATCCCAGCCAAATACATGCATATAAGAGGAAAATAAAATTTTATCTAATTTGAACAATTATAGTTTGGGTATTTTCTTATCATTCAATCAAGTACAAACCTACTTAACTCAAATGGATATTTCCAAGAGAACTTGATACATTAGAACAAGTAAATAACAATATTAAATCAGCAAAACAGACATAAAAATGAGAGGATAAGAAAAGAATGAGATGAAGAATCACTAGAGAGATAAATGTGTAAATAAAAAGAATAATACAGAGAACTAACAGATTGGCAGGATAGGAGAAGTCTAAGTGGAATTTCTGATTTAAATGATAAAAAGGAAAATCCTGAAACAGCCACAATGCACACAGGCAAATTAAAAGGAGTTGCAGAGAAGATAATAATTGTTCAATCCAGGCAATTACAGCACCAGCAAATTTTATATTCTTAAGGTAGAGAAGTCAATAAATAGAATGACAAAATACTCAGTAAGGCAATTCAAGAAAAATATGTCTCAAATGAAGAAAGAATGTATAGGCTGTGTGGCAGATAATTTTCCAGAAAAACATGATATGACATTACCAATGATGCATATCTTAACTCTACTATTAAATATCTAGAATTTAAAAGTATTTCTAGTTATTCTAGAAGATTAATAAAGATAGAAAATAATTAAGGCTTATCTGAGACTACACCTCACAACATTAAATACTACAAGATGATAAATCTATGTGTGCAAAGTTTTGAGAAAAATATAGAGGCCAAAGACTCTTTGGACACTGGCTAAGATACTACCCAATTACAGATTCAAGAGAAAGATTTTCTCAATTATATTATTCATGTAATACATCTCCTAAAGTTACTTTGTGGAAAATAACCTGAGAGTTAGACAAAGTTAATCAGCAAATGAACTAAAGTAAAATATCAATGGTGGAGAGAGATATATTGACAGAAAAAGAACCAAAAGTGTAACCAGAAGAGAAGAATATGAAGGCTCAAAGCACAATGTAATGATGAGATGGAAATGTTAATTATTGTGATTTGACTGGTACAACATACTGTGTGTATACACACACTGTACTTCTTTAATATGTACAATTAAAATAATATATGACTAATGTTTACAAAGCAGGAATAAATGCCCCAAATCCTAAAAATAAAATATACAATTTATACAACTGTCATGAAAAAGATGAATGCCAAAATTATATTGTATTACTCTATTATCCTCTGTCAAAAGTAAGAGAAAATTGATGAAATAGCCAAACATAGAGAGTACTTAGATCCATCACATAGAATTTGCTTATCTAACGGATATAAAAATGAGAAATCAGTAAAATCAGAGTACACAATCAAAGATAACATGTTCTGGAGACAATGGAACAATGAAAATATGGCCTTCAAAATCTTCAAAAGGATAAGTTACCAATGGCAATTTCTGATTATATATCAGTCACTTTAGAAATTTTCTGCCCTAATATCTGTCATGTTTACCTGTACTTGTGAAACTACACCCTGAATAGGTTGATCTAAGCTAGTTTAGTAAACCATTATTCCATTTCTTCTGGTCCAAGTGCTCCTGATTGATCTTTTGCATTTGTGTAGTATAAAGTATACTAACAAGGTGAATTCCCCTACATCTAATATCTGCACAGATGCCATTTATCACCCTCTCCAGGCTTACATAGACCAATAAGTACTTTCTTTAACACAGGGCTGGAACAAGAACAAGGACCAGTTGCCTAGATGTTTCAGGCAGGAATGTTAACAGGTCTATTAATATTCCCTATCCTGCAGCTAATTACTACATCATTTAAAGCCTGAGTAAACTGATACTGTACAACCAAACATGTAAATCTTTAAAAAGGTCATAATGACTCAACCTCATACTGTGCTTCATAAACATTTATCCTTATCAACTTATATATTCTATGATGAAGAAACACTTATCAGAAGTTCAAATGATCCCTCAGTTTTCCCTATGACATATTCTTGGTGTAACTCAAATAAAATTGAATTTAATTTTTATTGATACAGCTTTACACTTTCATCTTATTTTAATACAATAATTTTATATGCTTAGTCTATCCATTAATTAAACCAACTTTACGGTAGGGAAGGATACAGAATGGTATCATCTAATTTTTTTTATTATTTTAGTACTGCAAGATTGAACCTGAGAGCTGACTCATGCTAGGCAAGTGCTCCATTACTGAGCTAAACTCCCAACAATTTTTTATTCTTCATTTTGAGGGTCTCGCGAAGTTGCACAGGCTGCCTCTAGCCGCGAATGTGTCTCACTGTCCAAAATCTCTGGGATTATAGGTGCTAACCACAGTGTTCTACCTCATCTAATGTTGTTATTGTTGTTGTTGTTGTTGTTGTTGTTGTTGTTGTTGTTGTTAGGTACTATCAGGTCGCGTCTGACTCATAGTGATCCTATGTACAACAAATAAAACACTCCCTGACATTGTCCCATGCCCAGCACTATTTTCAGTGGTGCTCTGCTATTCATAGGAATTCCAATGGCATATTATTCTGGGAGAGGGTTGCCAGGTCCTTCTCCCTAGCCTGCAGCACCTGGTATTCCTAGCTGGTCTCCCATCCAAGGACTTATGAGGCCAACCCTGCTTAGCTTCCAAGACCAGGTGGGATCTGATGCCAGGGTGCTATGACTGTAGACTCAACTAATGTTAATGATGGTTATTTCTAGATGACTATGGTAATGATGGCCAGCTGTTGTCTTTCAAGTTAGAGAATTGATTAGAATACAATTAAGTTTCTAATACCTTTTCTTCTGCGTAATGGCAAAGAATATCCAAATGCAAACATTTTCAAATTTACTGAGTTTGAAAGTTTCTGTATATCTCTGCATTGAGGGGACTCAGGGAAGTTGAATGATTTTCATACCCAAAAAGCAGACCCCACAGTCTCAAGTAGGCATCCTTGTGAATAAGGAGAATACCAGAGCATTTTATTGTACTCATGAGGAATCTGTACTTGGACCTGGAGGCAGTCTTTTGAACAGCACAAGGAAATACTACATGGTTTAAAGTCAAGAAAGAATGCATCAGAAATGTATTCTTTCACAATCCCTCTTGAATCTCTATGTTGAGAAAATTATATAAGAAGCTGGACTTTTTGAAGAAAAATATGGCATCATGATTGGAGGACGCCTCATTAACAACATGGTTATGCAGATGACACTATTCTGCTTATTGAAAGTGAAAAGGATTTAAAACATTTACTGATGAAGATCAAAGAACACAGCCTTCAGTATGGATTGTCCCTCCATAGCAATAAAACAAAATCTTTACAATTGGGTCAGTATACAACTTTATGATAAATGGAGAAAAACTGAGATTGTCCAATATTTTGCTTTACTTTGTTCTATAGTCACCAGTGGAAGCACAGCCAAGAAATCAAAAGGCACATTGCATTGAGAAAAGTTGTTACAAAAGACTTCTTTAAAGTATTGAAAAGTAAAGATGTCACATTGAATATGAAGGTGTGCCAAACTCATGCCACGGTATTTTCAGTCACATTATGCAAGTTTGAAAGCTGGATATTGAATAAGAGAGACAGGAGAAGAACTGAGGCTTTGAATTATGGTGTTGGGAAAAATATTGAATATACCATAGACTGCCAAAAGAATCAACAGATCCATCCTAGATGAAATGTAACCAGAGTGCTTCTTTAAAGCCACAATGGCTAGAACATGTCTTATGTATTTTGGACATGCTGTCAGGAGGGACAATATCCCTCCTGATATTGGAGGGATATTGGAGAAGGACATCATGTTTAGGAGAGTTACAGGTGAATGAAGAAAAAGACCTTCAACTAGATGGATGGAAAAGGAAGCTGCAACAATGGGTTTAAACACAGAAAATATCATGTTCCTGGCATAGAATCAGAGAGTGTTTTGTTGTGTTTTACATAGAATCACTATGTGCTGGGCCTGACTTGACCATTGGCACCTAACAACATCAGTAAGCTCTCTCTGCTTGAGCTGAGACCATCATCATCTCCTACCCTTGTATATCCATGCTCCTGGTTCTCTGGCTGGAGCTACACTACAAGTTTTCCTGGGTATCTAACTGCCAGAGTGACTTCTAACAGATAAAGCTACTTCTCAGGCTCCATAATCACATATTCCGATCCCTATTAATGTTTCCATCTTTATACCTTTATATGTCTTATTTACTCTTTTTTTTCTGGAGAACACTGGGTAATACAAAAATAGGACCTCTTATTTGCTGCTGCAGATCCCACAGTGCTATTCAGTGTGGGAACTCAAAAAATGCAAATTTGGGGCTCCACTTGGGCCCAGAGACCAGTTATTTACTGTTTACTGTATTCTACTATATTGTTGTTGTTGTTGTTAGGTGCCGTCGACTCGGTATCCGACTCATAGCGACCCTCTGTACAACAGGGGAAACACTATTGTCAGTGCTTCTCTGCCATTCATAGGGTTTTCAATGGCAGATTGATTTTTGGGAGGGGGTTGCCAGGTCCTTCTCCCGAGCCTACAGCTTCTGGTGTTCCCAGGCGGTCTCCCATCCAGGTACTAACCAGACCCGACCCTGCTTAGCTTCTGAGATCTGATGGGATCGGATGCCACAGGGCTATGGCTACAGGCATTCTACTATATTACAATCAGCTAAATAATTAAGTTCATAGTTCCAAGCAATATCTACCTCATGAGCAATTTTTTAAAATAAGTTTTGACCTAGTGAAATAAGACTATCTGAAGCAAGTCTGAAGAAAAATCAAGCCCGAGAAATTCATCCCATTTCTCATCATCCTTTGGATATGTGCTGATCTTCTGTTCCGTGAACATTTTCTTTGAATATTTCATCAAATATTTCTTCATTGATTTTGAAAAGTATATTTTAATACTAAGGAAAAATATTATCTAAATAACCATCCAAATGAATATAAATTTAAAAAGTATGATAAATCCTAAAAAGGGGAAAACACTTGTAGAAAATACAAAACTATGAACACCTACACACACTATATTATGTTAATAACTGCCTGTCATCACCTAATACCAGTGATCTCAATATTATTGGGGTAGAAAAATGGAACACTACATACTTTGTGATGTGATATAGTAAGAAATATGCAGTGCTGCCCAGAAAATACAATTGTTCATATGTTCTGTTTGACTCTGATCAGCCTTGATGTATAACTTCTAGTGTACAGTAATAAAATTGATGAAAGAACAACTTAAATGATATCTTGATGTCATAGACAAGCCCATAAGGTAGAAGACTTTATAGATCCATCTAGTCACTTCAAAATTTCATGGACAAATAAAAATAATACTCCTCTAGACTAAAAGACTATTATGAGATCCACCAGCCAAAGCACATATGGTCCTTCACAGGATCATCTTTTGGGAAAATCTACCTGCAAGGTAGATTTTGTTTGATTGGTTTCTGAAATCCCAACAACTTGGGTAGCTGAGTCAGGGAGATTGCAAGTTCAAGGACAGAGGAAGACTTGCCTACTTAGCAAGACCTTGTATCAAAATGAAAAGATAAAACCAAAGGGTAGGGCTGGAGGTGCAACTCAGTGGTGGAGTACTTGCATAGCCTGTGGGAGGCGCCAGGTTCAACTGTCTGATACTGCAAACAAACAAACAAATAAAAAAGCAGAGCATCACTATGTAGCCCTTGCTGGTCTCACATTCTTATTTTCCTATCTCATCCTGTCAAATAGCTGGATTATATTTTACAGCTCAAAATAGCTTTTCCTTTTGGATGTTGTCCTTGGTCCCCTGGCTGAGGTAATATTTGTCAGCTTTCTTCATTGTAAGGTATTCCTCCTCTCCTCTCCATGCCTTTTCCATAGTATTCTTTCCGGAAGCAATATATTTATTTTTAACTATTTCCCTCTCTCATGTATAGGTAACTGGAAACAAATTAGAAAAAATTAATAACTAAGAATTTTGAGAGTATTCAAAGATATTTTATAAAATTATGTATTTACCAGGAAACATTTGTTGTTGTTGTTGTTAGGTGCTATCAAGTTGGTGTTTGACTCAGCAACCATAGGTACAACAGGTGAAACACTATTGTCGGTACTTCCCTCTACTCATAGGGTTTTCAATGGCTGATTGTTTTGGGGGGAGTGAGTTGCTTGGTCCTTCTCACAAACCTCCAGCACCTGGTGTTCCTAGGCCATCTCCTATCCAAGTACTAACCAGTCCTGACCCTGTTTACCTTTTAAGATCTGATGGGATCGGACGCCACAGTGGTATGGCTGCAGGCACTGGGCAACATAAGCTATAATAATTACTTAATTCTTGAGTGTTTACTACTTGGTAAGTACATGATATAAATTATCTCATATAATTATTTATTTAAATATGAAGAAAGTAGTATCATCCCCATTTCATAGATATATAAGGAACTGAATTTTAAAGAGTTTTATTTTCCCAGAAACATATAACAATTTACCTACCTATTTTTTCAAGTCCAGCCTTTTATGTAATTCAAAGGCATAATTTAAATCACAGCACAATAAGATATTAGATATTAGACGCATTTAAAAATGAGATATGTCTAAAATTCATGCCAAAGTGTCTAGACATTAGTTTTATGTGAAAGGAGAAAAATATCAGAGGTTATGTGATCTCCTTCCAGCAGGCTCAGCTTAGCTGCTACCTATGAAATACTTTTATGATTAGGCTTTTATTGTTAAGTGAACTACCTTGCCTTCTTTATCTTTATTCACTGAAATCCTCATATTATAAAGTGCTTTTTGAGAATATACTAATGATATTTCTGTATTCCGTTGGATAAATAACACTATATAATATAATATCATCAACAAATGAGTCATTTATTGTCAGTAAAGCCAAAGGTAAGAAATTATTTAAATAAGTCTATTCTATGCCAAAATGACTGACCAGTTTTGTTATTTACTCCATATTATTTGAAAATACAAATCATCTTTCACTGAAGAAAATGTGCAAATATTTTTTTAAAAAGTAAGTTAGCATTAATGCTGATATTTGAAATGGCATTTAAATAACTGAGGTGTCAGGGTAAAAAACTGAGTGCAGAAAGGTTGTATATCAAATATTCTTCATAGAGATTAGAGTCAATTTTTCTTTTAGCAGCTAAAACATGTGAGACAAATAGATTGAACTTTGCTGAAACATTTGATAAAATTCTTATAAATATCAATAATTTTGCAAAAGATCTGACAAGGATTTCAACAAACATAAACTAACCAAATTTCTTATCAATTCCCAGGAAACAAACTTGTCTATGATTTTTAAAGGATTTCTTGTCAGCTTGTTTTACAAACCTACCAAACACCTCAAGAGCTACTGCAAAAACATTAGAAGAAAACATCTGTTGTATTCAAAAACAGGCCTGGAAAGGTTATTTAATTTAAATGACATCACAAATGAAAGTTACCAGTGAAATTGGACACCAACTTCTCATTTATATTCTCTACAGTAATGATAAATATAGAGAAAGGTAATATGAAATACATCCTCACTTTTTGTAGGACAGAAATTTACATACTTAGCTGGGAAACATGATCAGCATTTGACTAGGTAGAAGATACCAGAAACATTGGTCTTCACCATTATCACAGGTCAATAGAATTGGAATTAAGATTCCCTTGGATTTTTATTTGCAAAGTCAGTAAAATATGTGTCAGTACATAAAGTAAAAATCAACTAGAAATAGTCCTTCACTTGCACTTTTTTTTCCATAAGGACTATATTTTTATTCCCTTAAGTACTTCGCAGCCTCTACCAATGCTGTAGGCCACAGAACCCTGTAAACTACCAAAAAAAAAAAAAAAAATAGAAGAACATTTCATCCTTGGTTGAATATTGTTATTGCCTCTGTATTTACATTCTGCAGTGTATATAGATATAACTTATCTATTTTTCGATTAAACAAAATCATAACTGGCATGTAGAAGTATAGAATTGGCTTCTTCTGCATTCTTGCTCTCTTTATATGATGTCCTCATCCTAGGTGCACTTATTTTTTGTAGCAGCAATTTTGTTTACAAAATGAAACAGCACCACCTTGTATCCTGAAGTAAAGCTACAGCTTTTATAAAATTTCTGAATATTATGACATCCACTTCGAATATATGTACTGATGACCATGTGATGAAGCAGATGAAATTATTAGAGTTATACTCAGTGCTTGATTTAACTGTTAACTGTAATTTAATGTGCCATTAAACTGGTACTATTTTCACCCCCATCCCATTACTTTTGCTCTTACTATAAATTTACCCTGATTTAAACAGATGGAGAAAAAGACTATAAATTTAATTATATAATATCTATTACTTCTAGTACTTCACAAAAATAATGATCAGATTGATTTTAAGATCACCCCTAAACTTGTTATTTTATTACTTGGTTAATCTTTATGTACATACAAAATGAGACATGATTCCTAACCTATACATTAGACAGCTGCCTTAGCTACTAAGCTCACAAAATTGCATAGAAAATGCCTTGATAGAACATAAATATAAAGAAATAAGCTTATGTGTCTATTTATAATTATTAGAGTTTCCGCAGTAAAAATCTGTGGCATTTCTTTAGCATCTTTTAAATAGATTTGACTGATCATAAAAAGACTTTGGACAAAAACTGGCATAGATGTTAAAACTCGTATTCAGAGTATGATATGGCACCTGTTGTTAGGTGCCATCAAGTCGGTATCCCAGTCATAGCGAACCTACGTACAAGTGAAAACACTTTGTCAGGGCTTCTCTGCTGTTCATAGGGTTTTAAATGGCGGATTGATTTTTGGGAGCGGGTTGCCGGCTCCTTCTCCCAAGCCTACAGTTGAGTTCTTTATACACACAAAACTTAATTTCATTCTTGTGTTTGTGACTCAATACAATTGTGAGGACACCATGAAACTACAGTAAGATATTAAAATGTTTCTTATAAATTCATGTATATTATGTATATTAAAATATTTCATGTATCCAATATGTTGCATATTTCAAGCAAATCATTACAAATACAAAAAAAATATTAAAGATATATTTGTACAGATTCGAAATTTTCCAAAAACTATTTTATGGGTTTGAGATTGCTAGAGTAATGCTTGCATTATGATTTTTAAATGAATAGTTTCATCACATCTTTAAATTGTTGGACAGAAATACAATAACATTAAAAGTGGAATAGGATCTCATTTTTTCTCCCTGCCAGTACAATATTATTTTCACAGATGCACAATTGGCAAGTACAAGTGACCCTATATTTTGCATTGAGGAATATATTATATGCCATAAAATCAAATTATAAGACTATTTAAACATTGTCAGGTGCCTGGAATTTCACTTTCTATATTCTTTCTTGCTTTCAAATTTGCTGTTCTATTGGGCAGGTTCACTTGTCATCTTCTTCTCTGCATTACAAATGCCTGTTTGCATGTCTCTTCTACTAGACTGTAAGGTATCAGAAGCGTGTGTTGTATCTTCTTATCATTTTAATGAAAGTGCCTGTAGCAATAACTGGCACATAAGCACTGCCTACTAAATATGTTTTTATATTTTCTCACATAACTGACAGAATGAGAAGTATGTGGTACAAAAAGAAGTTCACAAAGCTACAGGTCCAGGCTGCATCTCTATTCATGTCTAGTAATCATGTTAAAATGATACCTTTATGAAAAAGGGGAAAAAGTACATTTTTCCTTTTAGTTATAAGTAACAAACAGGTAATCCACTTCCATTGATCATGATTATTCCATTACCTATGTATGTCAAGCTTAAGGATGACATACACATAACTTACATTTATTAGAATTAGAAAGAACAGAGCATGGATTATAGAAAATTCTGCTTTCTGTAGGAAATAAAGGAACAGCACTCCATTCAGAAGTTACATACATTTTGTTTCAAACTCAAGGGCAATTTCTGTTGCTCTTGTTTTGATCTTCTGTATTAGTAGAAATTAATACCTACTTTATCATAAAGGCACTCAAATTATTGCTAAATCAGTGAATGAATCTTTTATTCTATGTAAAGTTTATTACTATGTTTATATGTAAGAATTTATACAAACATGAAAGATAAAAGTTTTATCTAATGAAAATACTTGGTATAAGACAATTTTTCACAGTCTTTTGTTGTTTGAAAATATAATATTAATAGTAATAACTAGAGAACTCAGTATGGATTTTATTGATAAAGGAATAAAAAATATGTCTGGGAACTGGAAAAATGGAGCAGTGAATATCTTTGAATCTGTCATATTTTCAACATCCCAGCATCTTCACTCTCCCTAAAGCTACACAATTGTCCAGGTTCCATAAGCCGTACACATTTTGATCTGATTTTGAGCTCATCTTTCTTAAAACTTTGATAGAAATAATCAACTTCTTGATTCTTACAACTAATTTCAAAATCTTCTAGAAGTTGAAAAATAGGATAGGGTGTAATATTAAATTATAACAAATGCATTTAATCATTTCATTAAAGTTTGAACCTAAAATTAGATAATGTATTCAATAAATATGATTCAAAGTTGAGCATATGGTATGTTCAGAAAATAATATTTTAAAATATTCATAACATGATTTCTAGGAAATGAGGGAAAGAAAATTGGAGAATACTCAGGGAATGGGGCTAATTCAAAACTGAGACTAAAATCAAATGTGAATTACATTATCAAACTAAATAGAATAAGGAATACTTTAATATACTTGCTGATGACAATATAGATATTCATTATGAATTAAACCAACTTTTCTCAAATTAGATGCTAGAGAAAAGGGAAGACAGGAGGAAGAAGAATTTAGTAACTAATTTCATTGCTACTTATAAATAGGGAATCAATAGACCATAACCAAAAAAGGAGCATTAAGTGTGAAGTGGAGAGGTACTTAGTGTGAAGGCAACTACAAAATTAAAACAAAAAATGACCATTTTTAGGTACCTTCAGAGAAAGATCTGATTATGTTACAAATAAAAGAATAAATAAGCACATAGTAGAAGAATCATGGAAATATGAAAAGGGAAAGACAAATAGTTGCCCCAAAAAGGAGGAAGAAAATAGAGGAGAAAGGGCAAGCCCAGAAACCAGATGTCTTTGAATAGGCCTCATTTTGTATCTGTTACTTTGAAAAATAATACAATTTTTTAACTTACTTTTCTAATTACAGTCATTGAAAGAAATTAATAAAAACAAGCTGAGAGACAAATTAATCTATGTTAGAAGTTGGTGGTATAGAGAAAGGAAATACGAAAACTGACTTCACAACAGTACTTTGACTATTCAAGAGGGATGTGTATAGAACAAAAATTATTACAGTGATTGTATTAATGGTAACAACACTGTTTGTACCAAATACATCAAAATGTACACATTAAATATATGCAAGCTTTGAAGGTCAATTATCTGTTAGTAAATCCATTTAACAAACCACAAAATAAAGTCTATACATTTAAGCAATTACATCATGGTTAGCACTAACATTATATACTAACACTTGCATACATGATGTGGGATACAATGAGTGAATATTTTGTATTTGATTTCTAGTACTGTCTCTGTTACTGAGAGCTGAAATTCTTAGTACAGATGTAAGGAAACATGTATAATGGGAAGGAAATTAAGGAAATATCCTAAGGTCCTGAAATTTAATTGGCTGTAGTAGTATGAGTTCGTGAACTATTGGAATAAAAATTCATTTAAGAAACTATTTTCAAGATAAAGTAAACATATTTTCTGTTTCAAGTATAAAAATAGTTAGAAACAATGAATGACTATTTTCAATGAATCTCATAGCTACCCTATGCAGCAGAACAAAACATTACCCAACAATTTGCCATTCATATATTTATATATTTGAGTCCAATGTTTCAAACACTATGTTTCTTCTCATTTTGAATCATGCCACATTAGCCAAAGGAAATCCCAGAGGCTTTACTCCACTGCTGTCATTAAGATTGACTCAACTTTGAGGAAGCAACTCTTCTCCAGTCATTTCTTGAATGCCTTCCAGCCTGGGAACTCATTTTCTGGCACTATATTTGACAGTGCTTCTCTGCTATTCATGAGGTTTGCAATGGCTAATTGTTTGGGAGATAGCTACTGGGTCCTCCTCCCTAGTCTGTCTTAGTCTAGAAGCTCAACTGAAACTTGTCAATCATGGGCGGCCCTGCTGGTATCTGAAATACCAGTTGCATAACTTTTAGAACCAGAGCAACACACAAGCCCCCATAGCACAACAAGTTGACTAACCTTTGGGGATATATATTTCATTAAATATATACTTACACATAAGTATATTCTCACTGAAGGGAATCATGGTTACTTGTGGAGAAGACTGAGGCAGAAGAACTTCAGAATGAAAACACCAGAGAATTGTTCAAAGATATTGAATACTCCATCAAAAGGGTTGTGGAATCATATTGGCCAAAATTTGGAAAATTTCAGTATTAATATTATCTAAAATGTATGAGATATAGCTGAGTGCAGTAGTACACACTTGTAATCCCAACAACTAGGGAGGCAGATATACAGGAAGAGAGCATGTTCAAGGTCAGAGGAAGCCTGAATAACATAGTGACATCCTGTGTCAAAATTTAAAAAAAAAAAAAATTAACATATGAGTCTATAACTAGACTAAAAACAAACAAACAAAAAAAATGAAAAAAACTCCATCAACCAATGGGTCAGTTAATGTTTTATGATTTTCCTGGTTTTGAAAGTGTTTAAAGAAAGGAAAAATGGAAAGAATTAAGCTTTTCCCTCACTAATGTATCCACTGTGTAAGCAATTACTAGATGACTAGATGAAGGAATCTTCTCTCAATCCTTCTCTCATAGGAATATTCTATATAATACATGAAGATGCAACAATTGAATTAGTAAAACACTTTTTTGGTGTGAGTTATTCAAATAAATCCTTTTCACTATGTAATGAAAGGACCCATTCAAACTCCTCCATCTAATCTAAATTTCTGTGTGCATTTAAACATTACTACTATTCTCATGGGGCTTGGATTTAGCTCAGTTGGTAGAACACTGCTCTGTAATCTCAGTCTCTGAGGTCTCAGGTTCAATTCCCAGTACTGCAAAATGGAAGCAGGACATGACAATCCACTCCGGAGGCAATCCTGAAACAATCAGTCATTGAAAACCCTATGAGGGTCGCTATGAGTCTGATACTACTCCACAGCACCTAACATCAACAACAACTCATCTTATGCCTGCAGCACTGTGGTGTCTGATCCTTTCAGATCTTGGAAATTAAGCAGGGTCAGGCCTAGATAGTACTTGGATGCGAGACCAACTGGGAACACCAGTTACTGTAGGCTTGGGAGAAAGACCTGGAAACCCACTCCCCACAAAAATCAATCTACCATTGAAAACCCTATGAATAGCAGAGAAGCACTGACAATAATGTTTTGCCTTTCCTACATAGGGTCGCTATGAGTCGGACACACACTGGAGGGCACCTAACAACAACAACAACAACAACAACAACAACAACAACAATTCATCTTCAGCCTGTAGACATACCACTGTGTCGTCGGATCCCATCAGATCTCAGAAGACAAGCAGGATCTGGCCTGGTCAGTACTTGGATGGGGGACTGCCTAGGAACACCAGATGCTGAAGGCTTGGGAGAAGGACCTGGCAACCCATCCCTCCCCTCCCCCACAAAATCAGCCACTGAAAATCCCTATGAATAGCAGAGAAGCACTAATAATACTGTTTCACATGTTGTATGCAGGGTCACTATGAATCGGACACCAACTCGATGGTATCTAACAACAGCAACTCATCTTCAGTGGAATTGATAAGTTTAAAATCAATATTTTATCATTTAGAAATTGGTCATATTCTAAATAGCAATGTGTTTTTCTTCAGGTGTTTCATATGTATTTGAAGTACAGACCTAGAATAATTCCCAAGTAGTCAGCATGCTCCTTTGAGAATATATAGCCATATAAAGATAATCTACCAATAACATCAAATTTGTCAGATTATTATTTGATCTGAAATTTCTATTGGATTTGAAGTTTTAAAACATAGGTTTTTGAGTAAAATTTCCTGTTTATTTGGATTTTTGTTATATTCAAGGCCAATTTTGACTCTCTAGTGTATTTGATGTTTTGAAATCTGAAAAAACCTGAGTGGAATTCTGAATTAATTTTAAATAGAAATTATCTCTAAGACAGTAGAGTTAAGGGCAACAGATTCACTACATAAAGAAATTTAAATTCTATTCTAATTTACACAGAATTTAGAAATGTACTTCAAAAACAAATGGTACACTCTCTTGGTTATGATCAAATGTATTAATTATAAATAGAAAAGAGTCAATGCCACATGAGAGAATAGTTAAGCCAATAAACTATTCTCTCAATTATATTTAATTTATTGGCTGACAGGAAATAAACTCTTGGATAAAATTTTCATTGTGAAATCCCCAATTGTCAAAAATTGTCCTATATTGAAATTTTCTGTGATTACATTTATTGAAAAATACTTTAAATCATTATCCATGTTTTATATTTTTCTCTTTCAATAGAATAAAACATTCCTGAAGAGAATAAATTCTTTTGCTTGTTGTACATAGGGTCACTATGAGTCGAATACTGACTCGACGGCACCTAACACATCACACATAATGTTTAAAATTTCTACACAAAATAGATGTACAGTTAAGAAAAGCCTAGTGACTAAATAAGATGGGAATAATAGCACATGCCTGTAATTCCAGCAACTCAGGTGGCTAAGGGAGGAAGTTAAGGAATTTGAGACTAGAGGCATCCTGTGCAACTTAGCAAGACCCCTGTGTCAAGATAAAAAAATTTAAAAATTCGCTTGGATGGTGGTAGAGCACATGCAAGGTGTGTGCAAGGCCATGGTTTCATCTCCACAGTACTGAAAAGTAAGTAAGTAAGTAAATAAAATGTGGCATATATATGCATTATGGAATATTATTAATCCATGAAAATAGAATGAAATCCTGGTATTTGTGATAATGTGGATGGAACTGGGGATCATTATGTAAAATAAAATAAACTAGGCACAAAAGACATCACTGCATAATCTAAAAAGGTTGATGTCATAGAAGTTGAGAGTAAAACATTGGTTTACCAGAAGTCAGGGAGAGCTCTGGGGTTGGAAGGGGAGGTTAAGGTTGTGGATAATTTAAAAATTTAAAAATTCGCTTGGATGGTGGTAGAGCACATGCAAGGTGTGTGCAAGGCCATGGTTTCATCTCCACAGTACTGAAAAGTAAGTAAATAAGTAAGTAAATAAAATGTAGCATATATATATATATATATATATAGTGTACAATTGCACATAAGGATGCCTATAGATAAATATAATGCACTCTATTTCAAAAAGCTTGAAAATGAATTTTGAAATGTTCACCCTAAAAAATGATAAATGAGGACATACTTATCTTTTACCTGACTTAAGCATTACACTATGTATACATACAACAAAATATCACATGGTACCTCATCAATATGTACAATTCTTATGTTATTATATATTAATTGAACTGGGGTTTAGCTCAGTTGGTAGCGCACTTCTCTGCACTCTATGAGGCCTTTTCGTTAGATCCTAATCCACTCCTAAAGCAATCTCGAAACAATCAGCTATTGAAAACCGTATGAGTCAGATTTCACTCAACAGGGCCTAACAATAACATATATTAGTTAAAAAATAAATTCAATGTAAATTAAATTTTTTAAAAAATCCAAAGAACTTTCCATGCACTGTGCTGCATGCAATCCCAGCTACTTCAGAGGCTGAGTCAGGAGGATCCAAAGTTCAATACCACAATGCGAGAGGCAGCCTGTGCCACATAGCAAGAACTTGCCTCAAAATAAAAAATAAAAAAGGGGCTGGAGTGCAGGTCAATGACAGTGCACTTGCCAAGCATGGGTGAGGCCCTGGGCTCACCCCTACCCCCAGTACAGAAAAGGAAAAATAAAATAAATAACAGTACCTGAAAAAAACAGAAAATGATAAACAAAGTGTTTACTTATTAGATTTTCAGTATTAAACAACCAAATTATTTTTTCTTGATTTTTTAAAGTTTTCAAAGACAAACTACAGTTATCAAGTGTGTTCAAATTAATATCTATATGTGAAAAAATAAATAAATAACAATAAAGAAGTCATGAATATTCAAATGTTTGATAGCTCATGTTAAACAGTCTTGTATGTGCAGGTAATAAATATAGGTTTTAATATAGAATTTGAATATATTTTTCCACAATATTCTGTTGAAAAGCTAGATCTTTTGTTCTCAAATGTAATCAATCCAGGAGTCATGTTTCAATGCAAATTTTGATTCAAGAAGTTTGGGATAGTCTATGAGATTGTGTCTTTCTAATTGACCTTTATAAACAAGATTTAAGAATTTACTTATTTATTTATCATTTTGCTATCAGAATCCCATTCCTGTTTTAACTCTGACCTCATAGAATTTGATAGAACATACAATTGTGTGATTAATACTCAGACTTAAATATAAGGTAGACTTAGAGTCCATGCCCTAAATTTACTGACAGAGTCACGTAACTTTTCTATTCACTATGTCTGAAAAATGAAGATAATGAAAATTTTCACTTAAAGGATATATATCATGAATAAAGAAGCAAAAATATTGTATGTTAACTATTTAGAATCATAACTTGCTTATGATGATTATAATAGCTTTGTTTTTATTATTATCCAGTCAATAATAGTAGCAGGACTCCTGGTGGTGGTAGAGATGAGAAAGGCAATTGTGATATTGATTAGTGCAATGTAGCAAACATAATACAAATGTATAATGCCAAATCTTGTGATACATAACTGACCTCATGATACCTACCAGTATCTATCAGCGTTCTACTCAATATTTCAATCCAGCTCATACAAAATTCTTTTATAACATTTTGTGTATAGGTTAACACTTCTTCTACATGTATAAATACATTTCAAAATTCTCTTCCCTTTAATTTTCTAGCTTGCTGTCAACAAAACCATCAATAATATTTAACAAAAAAGCTAATGGAGGCTTTTGTAGTTTCATATTTTACCTTAGGAAAAGCTTTCACAGATCAGCTCTAAAGATATGTATAAATTTAAATTATGATGAAAGCAATTTCCTTCAGAATTCTTTAGTTAAATTTGAAAATAAAAGGAAAAAAAAAACAACTTGAAAAATACTCCACTGGGAGGTAAAATATTTAATCATTTTCTACTACCAAACATCAGTATTTGGAGATAATTTCTTTGGACATATGTGATCCAAAAATCAATCTATAACTAAAATAATCTTTTAGCTTCATTGAAAGAAACATGATTTTGAGACTAACCCAAATGCATGGGAATTTATATTTTTATTTTACCATAGCTGGTTTATGAAAATGAATAGTGTAAATATTTAATGATTAACAGGCAGGACTTTTTTGGGGGAAAAATATGGAAGCACCTTAATCTAAAGGGACCTTAGAAGAGCAACTAATATTACTAATCCCTGGTGTATAATTGACAGCATTTGGCTAATGTATAATTTGTTTATATGTATGATTTGATTATACATTGGATAAAGATAATAGTAAAATAAAATTAGAAGAAGTTATACAATGGAGAACTCCAACCAGTTCTCTAACTAGTTGTGTTGTTGTTAGATACCATGGAGTTGTGTCTGACTCATAGCAACCCTTATAAGGTTTTTAATGGCTGATTGTCTCGGGATTGCCTTGGGAGTGGATTGCCACGTCCTTCTCCCATTTTTGCAGTGCTGGGAATCAAACTCGGGAACTCAGAGAGTGCAGAGAGGTGCTCTACCAACTGAGCTAAATATCTAACTAGCAGACATATGTATTTAATATACTACCTCTTCCCCTCTTAGTTCCTTTTCTGCTTGACAGAGATAAATCGCAGGTATATAAGAAGGAAGAGCAGGAAGATTATGAAAACTACATATTCTTAAAATACACAGAATGCCCCTGTATTCCTCCAAAATATGAACATAAATACCAGTAAAGTTCTCATATTGACGTTTAAACTATAATCTGTCTTCTTAATTTCACAAGTTCAAAATAGCATGTCTTCCAAATTGTGCCCAACTCTTGAACTTTCTTAAGGAGCACTTGTTTTAATTTCAGAAAGCTAACAAAAAGTTTGAAAATGATCTCTGTCATTGGGGCTCTTGTTATCTATAAAAATGAAGAAAAAAAAAAAGATAAAACCTGCTACATCCTTTGTCTTTCCTGATAGAAAAACACATTAGTAATTTAAGATTGAATACATAGAAAGATCCATAATAAAGTCCAGAAAATTCCTTGTGATGTTTAACTTCAGTTTAGGACTTAAGTATACAGTTTCAGTGATCCTTATAAAAGGTGGAATGGCTTATTTGACCAAAGTATGTGAATTAGAATCAGATGTGTATGAAAGCCAACCTTGAATTTGCCACCTGGAAAAATCCTTTCAATCACTCTGATCTTCGAGAATCATCACTTACCAAGTAGGATGTCCCACCTTACACAGAAGCCAGGATGAAAATTTATAATTTAAGTTAAATAGAAGTCACAATGTCATTAAGCAGATCCCAATGTTATTACAAGAGTTGGGGGTTAGCTCAGTTGTTAGAGTGCTGCTCCACACTTCCGAGGACCTGGGTTTCATCCCCAGCACTGTAAAACTGGGAGAAGGATGTGACGGTCCACTCCCCAAAACAATCCTGAAACAATCAGCCATTGAAAACCCTATGAGGGTTAGTATGAGTCAGACAGGACTTGAAGGCCCCTAACAACAAAAACAATGCTATTACAATATAATGTGGACTTAGAAGAGAAATTAGAGCAATTGGATTCAACATTTTTAAACTTATAATGTATTCACTCAAGCACATAACTAGAATCAACTGACAACACCTTCATACACAAAGCAAAAGCACATATTGCCATTTAGTCATCTTGCTAAAAATTGAAAATAAATGTCTTTGCAAATGTTAATGTTCTCATTCAAAATGTTCATTTCTAAAATGGGAATCATTTCCCAATGTTTCTGTTTTCACATTTGTACCATTATTTTGTAAATGGATAGCTCCAAGCAATTTATAATGAGGTTACATTAATTTTCTGCAATAAATTCAGAATTCTTAAATGTTGTATGTTATTTGGCTTTATATCATAAAACACATGTCATATATACATCATTTGCTAGTTTTGAGATACCAGAAAACAAAGTAGAATTTATTTCAATTGTTTATCCTTTGATGCGATTATTTCCTCAACAAACAACTATTAAACACCTAATTTACCAGCCTGCAGCCACACCACTATGATGTCCAATCCCATGACATCTTAGAAGCTAAGCAGGGTGGGGCCTGTTTAGTACTTGGATGGGAGACTTCCTGGGAACACCAGGTGCTCGAGGTTTGGGAGAAGGACCCAGCAACCCATTCCCAAAAAACAATCAGCCATTGAAAACCCAATGACTAGCATAGAAGCAGGACAATAGTGTTTTGTCTGTTGTACACAGGGTTGATATGAGTCAGACACTGACTTGATGGCACCTAACAACAACAGTAACAATATTTACCAAGCTCTCTGACAGTGCTAGGTATACAGTGTTCAAAACTTATACACAAACTGAGCTCTGTGGCTCACACCTTCAATCTCAGCAACTTGAATAGCTGAGACAGGAAAATGGCAAGTTCAAGGCCAGAGGCAGCCTGTGCAATTTAACCAGAACCAATTTTAAAACAGAAAGTTAAAAAGAGGCTGACAGTGCAGCCCAGTGGTGAAGCACTTACTTAGATTTGATGAGACCTGGAGTTCAACACTCCAGTATTGCAACCAATCAAAATAAAACAAACAAACAAAAAAACTTACATACAAACTATCCTTTTATGAAACAGACTTTGGTGGGAAAGACAAAATTAAAGTACAAAAATGAATAGATGTATAAATGGCACAAATAAAAAATAATTTCTAAAATCTACACAAAATAAGTAGAGTTTTACAAGTTTAAATAATGCAATGGAATCTATGCCTGAGGGCTGGAATTAAAGCAGAGATCTGGGCTTTGGTAACAAGCAAAAGAGAACATTCCAAGAATGCGTAGCATATGTGAAAGCGTACAGTAGAAAGTGAGCAGGTAAAATTGAAAACTGAAATGGAATAATGTTATTGGAGGTGTTTACAGGGGAGACTGTGTGTGATAAAGTTAGGGTGTCGTTCTGAATTAGAACTTAGTGGGTCATGTTTATTCTCTTGAAAAATATCAGTTTTAGCAAGGCATGATAGTGCAATCATTTAATCCCAGCACTCTGGAGGCTGAGGGAAGAGGATGGCCAGTTTCAGGCCATCCTGGGCTACACAGGGAAATATTGTTAATAAACAAATCAAATCAAAACAAGAAACAAATGAATGTCCCTGAAGTTTGTTTTGAGCATGTAGATAGCATGATTCAATGTCCCAGTGGAAAATATTATTTAGAAATGTATGAATAATGCCTTAATTTGGAGGTAAAAATAAGGGAAGGAGATCAAAGAGGATTCCAAAGGGAGGGAAGGAAAAAGGAGAGGGAGAGACAGAGAGAAAGAGAAAGAGAGAGAGAAAGGAAGGAACAGGCTTGAGTTAACGTCAGTAGAAAGACAATCATATTGTGTCAAAAACTAGTGAGGCAATAACATTGTCACAAGCATGTCATGGATTAGATATATAGAATGAAAGGAATAATTAGCAAGCATGGTTCAAAAATATCCGTCTTGAGTATCTGCATGATAGAGGTGCTGGGTATTTAAATACAAAAAGAAAACCAAAGCAAAAATTAAGTAGCAAAATCTGAGATGAAAAAATAGTAAGTTAGTTAAATTTTTGAGTAAGATCATTGAAAAGCATTCTAGTGACTAGGTCAAGTGTGTAGTCATTAGCAACTCACAACTTTATGGTTAGAGATTAAATGTGAGGCCATTTAAATCCATTAGTCATTGAGGACTGATGTGGGAACAGTTTTTCTGTATTACTGTCAGTAGTAGCCAAATTAGAGCACACTTTATGTTGAAAGGAAAAGGAATAAGAGAAAACAGTATTTTTATTTGTGTCTGTGTGGAACTTGGGTGTTGAACCCAGGACCTTGGACTCCCATACGTTGCAAGTGCTCCACTGTACCCCTGAGCTATACCTCAAGCTCTTTTTTTTTTTTTTTTTTTTTAATTTTGAGACAGGGTCTCACTAAGATCTGCAGACTGCCTCTGGTCTCATACTTGTGATCCTCCTGCCTCAGTCCCCTGAATCACTGGAATTACAGGCATGAGCCAATGCAGCAGGCTAGAAAAAGAGTAATTCTAAGTAGGTTTTATGAGAAGCTTCCATGAAGTAGAGAGGATTTTGTTGGCATTAGAGAGAAAATGTAAGATTTATCAGAGAGCTTCTGTTTTTGCTTTTTTTTTAATGAGAGGATCCTAAGGTATATTTAAATGCAATAGAAAGATTAATAGAAAAAACTGAAATCATAGAGAAGAAAAGCAAATACAGAAAGAACAAATATAGGATAAGAGGGATGAAGCCTCTGAACACTGGAAAAACTAGCTGGAACGGAGTCTTTGCAGGAGGTCCAGAGAATACAGTATATAATATTTTTCACAAATGCTGGATTACCCATCTCCTTGTAATTAGACTTTTTAATTTCTATTCTTAAGGCAGAGGGAGTGGTGATCTTTAAGTAATAAGTTACTAAAACCAATTATAAATGAAATCTTTCTTTGGATATTTCAGAGAGTTCTACAGTATTGCTATGGTAAACCTTACTCCTGCAGTTTTACACTAGTTTGTAGTATCCCAGCCTTTAAAGTTTGAGGCTAATTAATAAGCATTTAACATTGTGTTTTGAGTATGTGTTTTCATACATACACACATACATACATACAAGGCACAATGTATGGAGTAGCCTTGAAAGCTATAGAATCTGAATCATTCTATTTCTTTTAAGTATCTATTCAATAACAAGTTTGCATAACAACTGAAGATAACAATAAGAAAAATGAAAATATATAAAGAAAAAAGAAGGAAACATGCATTCTTTCTAGTATGCACAAATACTAAGCCCCCTCATTATAGAAGATGACTGCAAATGGAACAATCAAGACTTCTACTGTTTTCTTCTACACCTTATGCTTCTCACTTTTCAGTATTTTAGGAAAATAGGTAGGTAGAATTTAATATTAGTGAACTATCAAAATTAAGTAATTGGGCACTTGTCAGTGAAGTCATATAAAACTTATGGTCACAGTATCATTTTTGTTAAAATAAATGTACACAGGAGATACAAACCAACTAGTTTCAAGAAGGGACACAAACAGTAATTGTCAAGAGGGTCTTAGTATTGATAATTTCATCACAATATGTGAGTGAGAACACAAAAAAAGACAAATCCAAAATCCAAACTTCTAGAACGTCAGCAAAGTGGACAAAATATGGGATGGAGAAGTGATTATATTTGAGTGAATTCAGAATATTTTCATCTAAGATAAGTGATCTAATTTCTCTAGTAGCTATCAAAATAATCTTTAGAACATTACCAGTACTACTAATTGGAATATATGTTATCAAACCATACAATAGAATGATTTGTCAAAAGTATTAAAAGCTGCATGTAATAGAATTTTTCACATTGTGCTTTATTACTCTGAATTAAATATAACCAAAACCTTCCAAATTTGATATTACAATTAAATGTTATAAAACATTATTCTTATAATTTGTTGTGATTATCCTTACATTTGTAGAGAAATAAAAAACTGTAGTAAGCTATTGTGATACTGAAATAATCACTTGAGTATTTCAAATACTGCAAGAAAATATAGGGTTAATGAATGATAAAATTGGTCCTAACAACAAAATATTTTTATACTGACAACACTACAACACCATGCTGGTAACAAATGTCAAAGCCAAGTTACTCAAAGAAAACAAAGTGATGTCTTTACCTTTGCTGTAGAAAGAAAAATTAAATCACTAAAATTTCTCTTTATTCCTCTAAATCTAACACAGATTCTTAATTAGAACTCCCTCATACTTTATTCTTCTTTTGTAAATTGTCTCTAAATTATTTCTAAATTGAAAATTCTCTTTCATGAGTGTCTTTAGTTGTACCCTCCTTCATGAGGCTGCTCCTTGTCACACATTGCTTCTGAAACAGCAATTTCTGACCAATAATAACAGAGTTTGTTCTCATTTACCTTCTTCATTGCAGTTAGCACTGTGTGACTTCTGGATCAACACATATTCAAAATGACCATAAAATGTAAATGTTTTTGAATAATTTAGGATGTCGAGGCAGTGTGTTGAGAGCACAACTGAATTTTTATTTTATTGTTTGAATGTTGTTAGGTGCCTTCGAGTCGGATCTTTTGCTTAGTGCACACTAATTATATAAAATGCCTTTTATGCCTATTTTTGGGCTGGGATTTAGCTCAGTTGGTAGAGCGCTGTGCTTCAGTCTCTGAGGTCCAGAGTTCGATTCCCAGCACCACAAAAATGGGAAAAGGACATGGCAACCCATTCCCAAGGCAATCCCAAAACAATCAGCCATTGAAACCCTATGAGGGTGTCTATGAGTCAGACAGGACTCTATGGCACCTAACAACAACAACAACATGCCTATTTTTATTTATTGTTAATTTCATTTTTGCAGTACTTGTGGATTGAACCTAGGCTTTTGCACATACTTTGCCACTGCTCTACCACTAACTTGTACTCCCAGGGAATTGTTTAGTTTTTTAATTGAAGACAGGTTTTGTTAAGTTACACAGACTGTCTCTGATCTTAAACTGTTAATCCTCCTGCCTCAGCTCCCCAAATCTCGGAGATTAAAGGCTTGTGCCACCACAACCAGCTATAAAAGAGATTTTTAATTTAAACTTTCACACTGTATTCTGTTCACACTTCATAAATCCCAAGCAACAGCTCCTTCTATATAATAAAGCCCATTCACAAAAATTTGGAGTAAATTGTCTTTGAAAACTCCATAAAATTAGAATATAAAATGTTTGGATTTATTTGTTCATAGAATCATTATCAAAACGAATGAATTTTATTATCTTATGATACTACTACTGAACCCATTAGTTAGACTTTTATGTAATAGGCTTGATTAAAATAAACTATTTTAAGAGAAAATGAAATATAAAAGCAGATGGCTGTGATATTCATGTATGAAAAGAGTATAATAGTTCTAAATGTTCCAGTCCACGTTCTCATGCTAGAGCCCATATGCCCCTAACAAAGAAACAGCAGTGTTCTGGCAGTTGCTTCCTAATTGCCACCAATCACTGAGAACAATTCAAAGATTAAATTGGGTACATAATTAAGGCTGATACTAAAAGGAAACTGGAAATTCAATGGATATGCTCTCAAAGCTGTTCTGGTTTCAATGACACTTTATGTAGCTAAGAAAAAAGAGTGGTGTTAATCTGGAGTAATCTGTTTCTTGGTGTTTGAACACAGAAGACCTAACTTCATTCTGAAATTCCCTCACTACCCAAAACATTTGGGTGTTAAACACATTCTGAAGAATTTATTTGGGAATAAGTCATCCTATTTGACCAATGAGAGCTCTGCCAGAAGGCATACAATCCTGACAAAAGTCACACCCTATGAGTAATATCAGAAGAAAAGCTTCTCAGAAACACGTGGCAAGGTGGAAAATTTTTTCCTTCCTAAGTAGCATTTCCCTTAAGGTAAGATTTACCAGTGGGTACTAAGTTACCATTAGACAGGAGCAAAAACTTCTAATAAGCTACTGCATAGCAGGGTGACTATAAGTAACAATAATGTGCTAAACATTTCAAAAAACTGCAATAGCGCCGAGTGCGGTAGTGCACGCCTGTAATCCCAGGGGCTCTGGAGGAGGAGGCGGGAGGATCCCAAGTTCGAGACCAGAGGCAGTCTGCGTTACTTAGCGAGAGCCTGCCTCAAAAAAGTAAAAAAAAAAAAAAAAAAAAAAAAAAAAAAAAAAAAAAAAAAAAAAAAAAAAAAAAAAAAAAAAAAAAGGGCTGGGGGAGCAGCTCAGTGGTCCAACACTTGCAAAGCACGCAGGCACGAGGCCCTGGGTTCAACCCCCAGTACTGCAGGGGGAAAAAAAAAACTGTAATAGAGGATGTTTAATGTTTTCACAATGAATAAATGATACATATTTGAGGATATATATACAAATATACACATTTATGTGCAAGCTGCTTTAAACTTTATATAATATATACACATATAGAAATAAAATACTACACCCACAAATATGTACAATTTTATATTTCAATGAATCAATAAATATAATTTTATTTTATTAATTAAACATTTCCACTAGTGAGGTCTCCAGCTGAGAAGAAATTGTACAAATCATAGATTAGGTACTGTGAATTTATGTTATATAAAAGCAAAAGCTTTTTTCCTATTGTAGACAATGGATTTTAATTGAAACTAATGAGTTTTATATTTTTATCCATAAGATAAAATGGATTTCATATATATTAACATAACTTAATTTTTATCTAAATATCAGAATGTTTCAAAATGTACAATAATGTATATTGCTTATGCATATTATACACATTATATACTATATATAACACAGTTGTTGTTGTTGTTGTTAGGTGCCATCGAGTCGTGTCCAACTCATAGTGACCCTCATAGGGTTTTCAATGGCAGATTGTTTCGGGATTGCCTTGGGAGTGGGTTGCCATGTCCTTCTCCCATTTTTGCGGTGCTGGGAATCAAACTTGGGACCTCAGAGACTGCAGAGCAGCGCTCTACCAACTAAGCTAAATCCTAGCCCACTATATATAACACAATATATAAATAGCATTAATATACTATGTTGCTAATCTAAATTTCTTTGAGTGTATTAATAGTGAAATACTTAAAATTTTTGATATAATTATTATTAGTCATTGCATAAATTAGAATAGATTTTTACACATATAGTTTAGTGAAACAAACTAAATAACAGCTATTGTTGTTGTTAGGTATATTTAAGCCCATTGTTGCAGGCACTGTGAATCCATCCACTTGAGGGTCTTCCTTTTTTTTCATTGACCTGCCACTCTGCCAAACATGATGTCCTTTTCCAAGGATTGGTCTCTTCTGACAACATGTTCAAAATAAATAAGATGCAGGGTAGCCAACCTTGCTTCCAAGGAGTACTATAGTTGCACTTCCTCTAGGACAAATCTGTTGCTTTTTTTGGCAGTCCATGGTAGATTCAGTATTCATTTCCAGCACCATAATTTGAAAACATCAATTCTTCTCTTGTCTCCCTTATTCAACATACAACTTTCACAGCCATATGATACAACTCAAAATCCTATGGCATGTGTCAGGTGCACCTTCATCTTCAATGTGACATCTTTACTTTTTAGCACTTTAAAGAGGCCTTTTTCAACAGCTTCTCCTAGTGCAATACTTCTTTTGATTTATTGACTGCTGTTTCCTCAGGTGTTGATTGTAGAATGCAGTGAAGCAAATCTTGGACAACGTCAATTTTTTTTTCCATTTATCACGAAGTTGCTTACTGAACAGGTTGTAAAGATTTTTGTTTTGCTGATGTTGAGGTACAATCGATACTGAAGGCTGTGTTCTCTGATCTTCATCAGTAAATGTTTCAAATCCTCTTCACTTTCAGTAAGTACAGTTGTGTCATCTGCACAACATAGGGTGTCGACTAGTCTTCCTCCAATCAAGATGCTGCATTTTCTTCAAAAAGTCAAGTTTTTCAGATTATTTGATCAGCATAGTGAATGAAGAGGTGCCATGAAAAGATACAGCCATGACACACACCTTTCTTGATTTTATATCAGGCAGTGTTTCCTTGTTCCATGGGAACAATGGCCTCCTAGTGCATGTACAGTTTCCTCATCAGTACAATTATGTACTCTGATATTCCCATTCTTTGCAAGGTTACCCAAAATTTAATGTTATTCATGTAGTCAAATGCCTTAACATAGTCAATAAAACATAGACATCTTTCTGGTTTTCTCTGCATTTGATGCAATGATGTCCCTGTTTCCATGCCTTCTTCTGAATCTGGCTTGATTCCCTGTCTATATACTGCTGCAGTTGCTTTTGAATGATCTTCAGCAAAATTTTACTTGTAGGTGATATGGTAATACAGGGAGTTGTTAAATCACCCCACTCAGATATATATGTATTTTGTACTATAATAATAAAATTTTGTGGTTACAGAATTAATTTGCCATATTACTATCATTTATATCCAATTTAAAATAAACATCACTCCTATAATTTATTGTTTCCTATATTTATCTGTAATTATTCTTTCACTGTTTTCCTGGTCAGTTCACAGATGAAGAGTCTACTTTTCAGCTGGCCCCTCAAACTAGCTTCTATATTTGCTCCATTATCTAATTTGTACCAAATTCTACAAAATAAAATAATTTCATTACATATTGTCATAAAAGTGGTGATCATTTTCAATACCATTTGCATTGTTCTGAATTTTATTTTATCTTTTTATTAATACACACTAATTATATAAAGCCTGCAGTTATAGCACTGTGGCATCCAATCCTGTCAGATCTCGGAAGCTAAGTAGGGTTGGGCCTCATTAGTGCTAGGATGGGAGACCGCCTGGGAACACAAGGTACTGTAGGCTTGTGAAGAGGACCTGGCAACCCACTCCCAAAAATCAATCTGCCATTGAAAACTCTATAAATAACAGAGAAACACTGACAATGGTGTTTCGCCTATTGTACATAGGGTTGCTCTGAGTCAGATACTGACTCTATGACACCTAACAACAACAACATTACATAACATAGTGGTTCTCATTGTGATATTTTAATACCTGCATATAACATAAATTTTATTATATGGACTCCTCCTTCTACCCTCCCTTCCTCTTCTTTCCCTCAATTCCCAGTCCCCTTCTTCTTTTCTAATAGTCTCTGTATATTTTCATGTCTTTATTTTCTTGAGTCCACATATGAAAGAAATCATGCTATACTTGTTTTGTAAGTCTGTCTTATTTTGCTTAATATGATGTCGTTGTATAATAGTGTCCTTTAGGGTGATGTGACAATCATCACCATAAAGCAAACAGCTGTGATAACCTCCAGAGGATCTTGGCATGCAGTCACAACAAGAAGCTCAACTATGCAGCTCATAATTGGGCTTATAATGGTAGATGGCCACAAGACATTCACAAGTACCACTAAAGACCCCTGTCCTTCATGACTCATATCACCATGTAAGAGAAAAACAATTGGCTAGAGGTCGAACTGCATGGTGATACAGCTTCCAGCAGTCACCCAGGGAACTCTTCAGGTAGAACTCCTTGGCAGGAATTGTTTGAGGGAATTTTCCGCTGGTGTACTTGTCCATGAGTCTTCTGTACCCCTATAAGCAACCCCAATAAACTCATTGGTTCATCAAGTTTAAATTGACATATTCTTTTTCTGGTGTCTCTATGCCCTTTCTGTATGTGGTGTGAATGGACATCTCTACATCTCCCCAGAAAAAGTAGTTCATACAACAAATAACCTCCAGTTCCACTTTCCTGCAAATGACATGAATTCAAGAAGAAAAACATTAGAAGATGGAAAGACCTCACATATTTATGGATAAGCAGAATTAATATCATTAAAATGGCAATATTATAAAAAGTTTTCCACAGGTTTCATAGTTTCAGTTTTTTAAATGAATATGCTCTTGTTAGATGCCATCAAGTCTTCATAGGGATTTCAATGGCTGTTTTTTGGGGGGGATTGTTTTGGGAGTGGATTGCCACATCCTTCTCCCATGTTTGTGGTGCTGGGGATTGAACGTGGGTTTTCAGAAAAGGCAGAGCAGTACTCTACCAACTGAGTTAAATCCCAGGTCAAAATGAGTATAGTCTTATTTATTTTCCATAATGACAAATATAACACACTATACTTAAATTATTATTTAGAACACTTAAAATTTCTTAATTTCCACATTTTTTATAAATTTCTCAACTTAGTGTTTAAAATAAAACAATCATTATTTCTCTTGGCCAAGCACTTACCCTTCATATCTCCTCCATTAATCTTCTTTTTAAATACTAAGCTGGACATGGTGGTTTATGCCTGTAATCTCAACAACTCAGGAAGCTGACACAGGAAAATTATAAGTTTGAGGCTAGAGGAGGCCTGCATAATCTAGTGAGACCTTGTCTCAAATAAAGAGTAAAAAATGGACTAGAGGTGCAGCTTAGTCGTAGAACACTTGTGAAGCATGTGTGAGTCCCTTGGTTCAATCCCACAGGACTACAAAAATTAAATAAGTAAATAAATAAATAAATACTAACTAGCTACATTTTAAAAGTATTTTCAGTACATATATCTTAAATTAAATTTCAATACAACATCTTTTTATAAGTGTTTGAAAAACGAGACCACTAAAGAGGATAAGTTTAAATAATTTTTCCATTATCCCACTAGACTATTCATATTTTCAATATATTTTTAAAGTTATAAAATAGTATAGTTATTTGTGAATCCAATGATTTGAAAGGAAAGAATCCATGTCTAGAAATCAATTTAAGGCTAATATTAATATAATATTATTATACTGAAGTAGTGTCATAATATGTGGTATAGCAAACAAATTTCACTCTTCAACAGAAATAACATCATCATAGTAATATTATATATGAACATGCTGATTAATTATTGAAAACTATAATGAAAATGTCAATGTCCTAAAAGATAACAAAATTATAATGAGGTTGACAACATCTTTATTTTTTTATTTCATTTTAATTTTTTGGAAATTAAACTATATATCATTATATATTACTAAGATTAAAAATTCAGATGAAGATTTGCAGTTTGGATTATAGACAATACAGTGTTTCAGCTCATAGTAACTTTTCTTAAAGTTATAATTATAGACTCATTATCAGTCTGTTCTTATTTGGAATGCTAAATATTTTAGTCCTAATTGATGTTCTAGGTATAATTTCTGGATGCTAAAAGACAAATTTAGATAAAATTAGACTTCAATTTCCTGTAGCCGTACCCCTGTGGTGTCTTATCCCATCAGAACTTAGAAGCTAAGCAGGGTTGGGGCTAGTTAGTACTTGGATAAGAGACCACTTGGGACCACCAGGTGCTGTAGGCTTTCAAGGACCTGGCTACTCACTCCCCCAAAACAATCAACCATTGAATACTCTGTGAATAGCAGAGAAGCATGACAATAGTGTTCACGTGTTCTATGTAGGGTTGCTATGAGTCTGACACTGACTTGATGGCATCTAATAACAACAAGCTTCTATTAAGATCCATGAAATCCCAAAATAACTTCCCAGTTAAAGAATTATAACCCATAGAAAAATGTCTCTTTAGATAATCATAATTAAATACAAGTCCAGCTACAAAAAGTGGAATATGGCAGTATACATCCTTGAAACACTATAAAAACCACATTTCATACAAGCCAAAACTGATGACATCAGTAGCATTTGTATCTTCAATACCAATTAATCATAACCAGACACAAAGTTTGCCCCTGAAATGTTGTGGTTTTCTCCTAATTTATCATTATGAAGATCCTGATTGGAATTAACCAAGCTGACCTATATAGATTGACAATTAAAATAAAGTGGATAATTTCACCACAATTCAAGAAGCATCCATTGACACATAGAATTTTCAGTATAAAGAAATGTCAGCGTCATGGATAGTTAAAAATGGAACTTACCATGTGACTCATTGATCCCAAAAATATTTCAAATTTGGCATCATTCAAAGTGATAATATTTCAATTCTACAGGCATATTCAATGTCCATAAACATGTAAAAAGAAAGATATGGAAAGCTATAATTTTATAAGTGGAGACATTGAAACAAATATGTAAGACAACCACGTGAAACCTAAGCTACTTTATCTGGCTAAACAGAATTACAATTCCAGTGTTTTCAAGGCAATGCCTAATAATTTGGGTTCATATTTTACCCTAAAATTTAAATTATTAGAGTATATTGGGGAGGAAAATTGTTAGGGTTTAATTCAGTTGGTATAGTGCTGCTCTGGGCATTCTAAGGTCCTGGGTTCAAAACCCAACACCACAAAAATGGGAGAAGGATCTGGCAGGCCACTGTAGAAACAATCCCAAAACAATCAAACATTGAAAACCCTATGAATACCAGAGAGGCACAGACATCGTGCCAGGCATGCCACAGGATCAGGAAGGGTTTCGTTCTGTTGTACATAGGGTTGCTATGAGTTAGACTCTTCTTGATGGCACCTAACAACAAAAACAACATAGGGGAGGGAAACCTGAAATTTAACAATGGACAATGTAAATTTAGTTTAGAAGACAAAAAACTTGTTGAATAGTAATTCAATTTTCTGGAAATTTTTCTGACTGTGATCCAAGAAAACACTTTCACTGAGAAGATATTAGTCTCCACATAATGAAGAATATGTCCAAATGTATCTCTAAAATTAATGAGGGACGCGTCAAGTCCTGATAAATATAAAACTTAAAATTATATTTTCCTCTCTTGAAATAGAGAGGGTTAAATATTTTCTAAATTAAAAAATGAGTGTTTGAGTTGACAAAATTCTGTACAAACAACAATCCAAATCTTATTAGCCCCCATATTATCATGATTTAGAACAGTTTTCAAACATCACTTACTGAAATGATTACACTAAGACAAGTTTCTGAGTAGATGAAGAGATGATAAAAACACCAAGAATTTACCAGAGCTGCAAGAAGGGAAGTGTTGAGTGGGTCAGTAGACATATTTACTATTATAAAAATCTACATAAATGAGCCTAGACAGAGAAACCATCTGTGAATTCATTAAATTTGAAAACTCTGAGGCAAATAATAAATATAGAGCAGGCAGCATGAAAAAAAAAAAAAAAAAGCCAGTGAAGTTTGGCAGCCTACTGTGCTAAAAGTAGTTGAATGTATAAAAATGGAACCTTATACAGCTGGTTTAAGTATAAAGAACCAAATGCAGAGCCAAAAATTCTAGTATATTAAGAGTCCTTATAGAATTTTCAATAAAAAATTAAGTTTCTATTAATATTATGAAATATGTTTTGGCCATATATTTAAGAAAAAGAAATGATTTCAGAGAAACACCTTGGAATAAACAAATTGATTGATATGAAATTAATATCAGTCTAATATTAACAATATGCCATCACCAACCATATCTATTCAATCATTGTGTATTATTTATCTATTGAGCTATCTTTTAAGTGCTGCGTCAAAGTTAGAGTAAGTTAAAAGTTAGAGTAAAGTTAGAGTAAGTTAAAAAGTATTTATTTTACTGTTTATCATACTAAACATGCCTTATGGTCAATACTGAAATAAATATGTTTATAGCATTTATTTTAAACCTATAGAATGCATTTATTTACATATTTAATAATTTCATAATCATTATTTAGTATATATTAAAAGAAGATTACTAACTGAATTTTAATGAGCTGTAGCATTTCATATTCCCTTGAGGAGACAAGATAATAAAAATTGTTCAGAACTATTACTATGTTTTGGAAAATATAGTCTTGGTGACAGAAATGAAGCTGGAGATCGCATGATAGAATTTTGTCAGACCAATGACCTTTTCATTGCAAATACATTTTTTCAACATCATAAACGGAGACTATACACATGGACTTCACCAGATGGAACATACAGAAATCAAATTGACTACATATGTGCAAAGAGACGATGGAAAAGCTCCGTACAAAATGTCAAAAC
>VMDO01017531.1:0-44635 GCA_007922755.1 Pedetes capensis | reverse complement strand
AAGTTTTTTGATTGAGGTTTTGGGGTCTTTCAAGTATAAAATCATATCATCTGCAAATAATGATAATTTGACCTCTTCCTTGCCAATCTGTATCCCTTTGATTTCTTTCTCTTGTCTGATTGCCCTGGCCAGGACTTCTATTACTATGTTGAATAGAATAGGAGAGAGAGGACATCCTTTTCTTGTTCCAGATCTAAGCAGAAATGCTTTTAGTTTTTCTCCATTTAATATAATCTTATCAGATTCTAATGGAATAAAACTACAAATGAATAGCAAGAAAAATTTGAGATACTGTAAAAATACATGGAAAATGAACAATACAATTAAATGACCAGTGGGTAGTTGAATAAATCAGAGAAGAAATTTAAAAATGCCTAGAATCAAATTAAAATGAACCTTTGGGATACTGCAAAGGCAGCATTAAGAGGGAAATATATAGTGATGAGTGCCTACATTAAAAAGTTAGAGCAAGCTCAAACAAATAAGTTAATGGTGCAACTCAAGCTCTTAGAAAATGAAGAACAAACAAAACCCCAAAACAGTAAAAAATTAATGAAATGGAGACTAAAAGAACAATTAAAAGAATTGATGAAACCAAGAGCTGGGTCTTTGAAAAGACAAATAAGATTGACAAAACCTTAGCAAAACTAACCAAAGAAAAGAGAGAGAAGATTCAAATCAGGAAAATTAGAGCTGAAAATAGAAACATTACAACAAATTCCAATGAAATCCAGAGAATCGTTACAGAATATGTTGAAAAATTATATTTAAAAAACCTAGAAAACTTAGGTGATAAGGATAAATCCCTAAACACATATGACCTGATAAAATTAAGTCTAGAGAATATAAGTAATTTAAACAGACCTATAATATGCAATGAGATCAAAGCAGTAATAGAGTCTTCCAAAAAAGAAAATCCCAGGACAAGATGGATTCACTGCTGAATTCTACAAAACATTTAACATTTGCTCCTCAAATTATTCCACAAAATATAAATGGAAGAAAAATGACCACATTCATTATATGAAGCCAGTGTTACCCTAATAGCAAAACCAGAGAAGAATACATAAAAAAAGTCATACTACAGATGAATGCTGTGGTTTAGATCAGTTGGTAGAATGCTGCTCTGAATTTTTTGAGGCGCTGGATTCAATCTCCAGCACCACAAAAATGGGAGAACGATGTGGCAGTCCACCCCTGAAAATAATCCCAAAACAATCAGCTATTGAAAACCCTATTAGGGTTGCTATGAGATGGACAAGACTCAAGGGCACCTAACAACTACAACAGACCAATATCCCTAATGAACTTAGATGCAAAAATCCTTAATAAAATACTTGCAAACCAACTTTAACAACATATTAAAAAGATGATACATTATGATCAAGATGGTTTCATTCCAGGGTTGATTTATCATATGCAGTACAATAAATGTAATACAATGTATAAATAGACTCAGAAACAGAAACCACATGATTCTATCAACAGATGTATAAAGGGCCTTTGATAAAGTCCAACATCTTTTTCTGATAAAAGCCTTGAAGAAACTAAGAATTAAAGGAACATACCTCAATGTAATAAAGGCAATATATGAAAAAAAACACCACCAATATCATACAAAATGGGGAAAAACTGAAAGCATTTCCCCTAAAATCAGGAACAAGACAAGGGTGTCCACTGTCTCCACTACTATTCAATGTAGTAATTGAACTATTAGCCACAGCAATTAGACAAGAGAAAGAAATAAAGGAGATCCAAATAGGAAAGGAAGAAGTCAAATGATCCATATTTGCAGACAACATAATCCTATTCTTAAAGACCCAGGAGACTACACCAGAACACTCTAACAGCTGATAAAATATGTTGGGGAAAAGTAGTAAGATTCAAAATTAATGTAAAAAAAATCAGTAGCTTTTCTTTATACCAATAATGACAAGGTAGAGAAAGAAACCAGGAAAATCACTCCATTTACAATCGCTTCAAAACAAATAAAATATCTGGAAATAAACCTAACCAAGAGGGTGAAAAACCACTACAATGAAAATTTTAAAGAAAGAAATTGAAGAAAACACCAGAAGGTGGAAAGATCTCCCATGCTTGTGGTTTAGAAGAATTAATATTGTGAAAATGGAGATATTACCAAAAGCAATTTTAAAATTTAATGCAATCCCCACAAAAATCCCAGTGACATTCTTCACAAAAATAGATTAAATAATCCAAAAATTCATTTGGAAGCACAAAAGACCCTGACTCACTAAAGGGATCCTGAGCAGAAAGAACAATGCAGGTGAGTATCACAATTCCTGATTTCAAATTATACTATAAGACTATAGTAACAAAAATTACATTGTACAGGCACAAAAACAGACATGTAGACCAATGGAATAGAATAGAGGATCCAGAAATAAACCCATGTAGCTACATCCACCTGATATGTGACAAACATGCCAAAATTATGTTGTTGTGGTGGTGGTGGTGGTTGTGGTTGTTAGGTGCCGTTGAGTCAGTATCCAACTCATAGGGACCCTCATAGGGTTTTCACTGGCTGTTTCAGGATTGCCTTGGGAGTGAATTGCCAGGCCCTTGTCCTTCTATAGGTTGGAGAAAAGACAACAAACGGTGCTGGGAGAACTGGATATCCCCATGAGGAAGACTGAAATTAGATCCCTCTCTCACCTTCTATAATTATCAGTTCAAAATGGATCAAAGTTCTTAATTTAAAACCTGAAACTTTGAAACTGCTATAGGAAAATATAGGGGAAATACTTCAAGACATAGGCATAGGTAAGGACTTTCTGAATAGGACCCCCAAAGCACAGGAAGCAAGATCAAGAATTAACAAATGGGACTACATGAAATTAATAAGCTTTTGCACAGCAAAGGACACAATAACCTGAGTGAAGAAACAGCCTACAGAATTGGAAAAAATCTTTGCCAGCTATATATCAGATTGTTGTTGTTGTTGTTGTTAGGTGCCGTTGAGTCAGTATCCATCTCATAGCCACCCTCTGTACAATAGGGGAAAAACTATCGTCAGTAATTCTCTGTTGTTCATAGGGTTTTCAATGGCAGATTGATTTTTGGGAGGGGGTTGCCAGGTCCTTCTCCCAATATATCAGATAGGGGAGTAATATCTAGAATATATAAAAAGCTCAAAAAGTTAAACACCAAAAAAAAAAAAGCAAAGTATCCAAAAGAACTGAACTGGGCAAAAGAACTGAACAGAGACTTCTCAAAAGGATACAAAAGGCCAACAATCATATGAAAAAATGTTCAACATCCTTAACCATCATGAAAATGCAAATCAAAACTACACTGAGATACCATCTCACTCCAGTCAGAATGGGTACCATCAACAAAACAACCATCAACAAATGCTGGCAAGAATGCAGGGAGAAAGGAACCCTTATACATTGCTGGTGTGAATGCAGGTTGATTCAGTCACAATGGAAATCAGTATGGAGGTTCCTCAAAAAACTAAAAATAGAACTGCCATATGATTCACCTATCCCATTCCTGGGTATATATCCAAAGGAATATAAGTCAATATACCATAGAGATACCTGCTCATCCATGTTTATTGTGGCTTCATTCACAATAGCCAAGATATGGAATTGACCTAGATGTCCATTGACAGATGAGCAGATATGGAAATTGTGGTATATTATACTATGGGGTTTTATTCATTCATAAAGAAGGACAAAATTATGGCTTTTGATGGAAAATAGATGGAACTCAAGATCATCAATTTGAGCAAATTAAGCCAGACCCAGAAAGATAAACATGTTTTCTCTCATATGTGGATGTTAGACTTCAATATATATTCATTATTAAAACATATAGATCATGAAAGTAGATAGGATTTAAGTAGGAAAAGATAACAGACTAAATAAAACTGGGAAGGGGCAAGAAGAAAGGGTAATGGGAGAAAAAAATCACGTATGTTGCCCTTATAGCAAAATTGGGATTTACATATATCAACAGTCACAAAAAAGACATGCAAGTAGAAAGGAGACCACTGGTGAGGAGGGAGGGAATCGGGGAGGAGGGTCATGAGAGGGTAAAGGGGAAGTTAATATGAGCAATATACAATGAAATGCATGTATGGAAATGTCATTATGAGACCCATTAAGTTGTACATTAATAATTACTAATAATAAAGAAAATGTCAGAAGCATGGTTGTCGTTCAAGAAACATAAGACCATTTTGAAGTGGTATATGAAATCTGAGAATGTTGTGGAAGGGTAATGGTAGGGAATTATCTGGACACACCCAGGGTGGGCCAAGAGGGTACCCAGATGGAGGCCCACTCAGTCCAGGCAGAGGTTTGAGCCCTCCCCAGACTCTACCCTGTTCCTTTCCCTCCCACCTCTGATCACCCTTAACCCAGGAACCTAGACTGGGACCTATTTGACTCACTAAGAGCCAATATGACTACCCAAGTCCCAGTTCACCCTTCATCTACTTTTTCATCCTTCACCTATTTTACTCCTACCCCTCCCATCAAGTGATGCAAGATGGCCCCCCACAGCCCAGCCTCCTTCAACCTGATTGGCTGCCAAGAGCCACCCAATTGGTTAAGAAGGGATGCTCAGTGATTGGTCCAGCCCACACCAAACCTACCTATCTTAATTTTACTTTTCCAAAACCTCATATGGATAACTGCCCCTCCGGGCATGAGCCAGTCTCTGATTGGTTACACCCTAGTCCACACCCCAACTCAGAGAGTATATAAACTGACCACCGACTACCCCAATGGTCTTTTTGTCTCTTCCTTCACCCCAACCACCTTGACCCTGATTGTTGCACCCCACACCTGACTCTGTGACCAGAGAAAATCTTCAATCATTCAAAGCTTAATCAAGTCACCAAGAGACAAGACTCCGAGAGTCTAGAACAAAGACCTTGAGCAAGACAAGAAGAGCTCTTAATCCCCCCAACCCAGGGAGGAGGTGAGAGAAGAAAACAACTGGCAAGAGGCAAGATCATCAGACTCTACCAACATCAGCCACTCTCTAGTAGCATCTGTACTCCCGAGTTATAGGTGCTATTAAATAAAGGTTCCTGTTTGTTATTGAAGGCTCCCATGGTCATTCTTGGCACCACTGACCAGCTCTTGCCTGCTCCTGATGGTCCCTAAGAGAACTGGTGTTGAGGTGAAGCTCCCTGATGTTTTGCCAGGCTGGGGCAGACCCCAATAGGTAATAACAATGGAGGTGTGACTATGCAATAGAACCTCCAATATACCTAGTCATTATATGTATTTATGGTAAGTTTGAGACATGGTATGGTATTCAATGTACTCAAGGGAAGATATGGGAGGCCCCACAGAACAACAAGTCCTGCTTCTTCTGCTATGATAACCACTTTGAACACCTCTTGTAACTGCAGAAGTCAAACATGACTTGTGTTCATCCTTTGTTACCAATATATGTTTATTACAATTTTAATACAGCTTTCCTTCTTAAAATGCACATTCATTGGTACCACCTGTATATACACTATACACACACACACACACACACACACACACACACACACACACCTATGGTCAAGTGTAATTTATAAATTAGGCAGAGATTAACAATATTATTAAAATGGGATAAATATGGCAATATGTTGTAATCAAAATTGTTGAAAACATAAGAATTTTTCATTTTGGGGATTTTCTATTTAATATTTTGAGGCCAAGGCTGATCACTGGTAAGTGAAATCTCTGAAAGAGAAACCAAGGATAGAGAGGGCAACACTGCAAAAGAAAGTATACCTACAGCAGTTAGATCAGTAGCTTGCGAGAAACTGATACTTGGTTCAAACCCAGTGTGGTGCTATTTTCAATTTTTACTTTCCCATTACATAGAATGTCCTAATGTAAGATTTGGTTAGGTTGATTAGTCAACAATGTCATTAGAGACTTAAGAGTTATTTCCTCTCTCTACTCTGCTGAATAAAACATTAGTTTTATCTTAGGGCTGGCATTCTGATAGTCAGCAGCTAGGACAATATATCCAAGATCATATCCAGTGGGAGAGAAGCATGGCTTTTTTTTTTTTTTTTTTTTTTTTTTGCAGAAACCTCAAGCAAATCTGTTCTCCTCCTTCCTTTATTTGCTACTATATCTTCACCACCTTCAGAGTAGCCATGAAGACCTTCTGCAGGCCAGCTGGAAGTCATTTGCATATTCCCATTTTCTGGACATATTTTGAATTTTCTCTGTGTCCTTACACACACATGCATGCTGTGTTGGGGATCAAACCTAGGGCCTTGTGCATGTTAGGCAAATGTTCTATCACTAAGCTATATCCCCTGCTTGCTTGCTTGCTTGCTTTTTTTTTTTTTTTTTTTTTTTTTTTTTTTTTTTTTTTTTTTTTTTTTTTTTTTTTTTTTTTTTTTTTGAGACACTATATCACTCTGTAGCCCAGGTTGGCTTTGAATTCATGATCCCCTGCCTTCACCTACTGAATACTTGAAGGATTATAGATGTGTATTGCAACACTTGGCTCTTTCATATATATTTTTATAACATTGATGAGTTTTAAAGATTAATAGCTGAGAGAGGTCACAATCTTAGCCAAATGATTGAAATATCCAGCATGCAATACAAACTCAGTAGGTATTTGCTAAGTGAATGAATAAGTGAATTTCATTGTTCTAAGTTGGCTAGAACCTGAACCAGCCACTGACAAAGTAAGGGGAAAAAATCACTTGCTTCTTATTCTCATTCAATTGAAAACAACCATAATATTAATGACAATCCTATTACAGAGAAATCTACCTCTCTAGAGTCTCACCTTACAGCCACACAAGCACCTAAGCAAAACCTCTGAAATTAAACTGCTTTATTTTTGTATGTTTTGCTTTTCCTTCAAGGTTAAAGTTTGGGAGAATGCACTCTCCTGTAATTTCTGAATATGGATAAGAGGCAGTAGGAGGGTCCCTAGTTCTGCCACATTATCAATCCCCAGAAGTCAGGGTAAGAGGCAATTTGACTCTCCAGAAAATCTGGTTTCATTCCATTCTCAGATGCCCTGAGTTGTGTTTTGCTATGTTCTTGTAGCAAGTAGAAATGTGTCCCTCCTCAAAAATAAGAAAAAAGAAACAGAAAAAGAAAAGGTATGTTCACATTTTAACTCCCAATATCTATGAATGTGACTTTATCTCACAATGGGGTCTTGATACATGCAATCAGGCTCAGAGAGGTGTGATAGATCAGGGTATGCCTAGTTTAATGACTAGTATCTTTATGAGAACAGGGAAATCTGGACAGAGAGACAGAAAACACATAAGGCAAATGCCTTTTGCGAACACAGAGACTGGACTGATGTGTCTACAAGCCAAGGAAAGTCTAGGACTACCAGAAACCCCCAAATTAAGAAGAGGCAAAGAAGCATTCTTCCCTAGAGCCTTTCCCACCAACCTCCTCTAACTTTAGGTTTCAACTCTGACAGGTTAGTCCTATTAACAACTTATGTGGGATTTTGTATTCCAAATAAGGTTTTTTAAAATCTCTCCTGGTTATAAAAGACCACCAAAACTAAGTATATACTCATATAAAGCATTTCTTGTCCACCCATATTAACTCCTCCACAATCCTTCACTCCTTATTATAGAGTTCATTCTGTCCAGTTGGTGGCAATAGCTCAGAGCCACAACTTATATCAAATCCTTATAAAGCCATTTCATCCTCTCTCTTCATCCCCTTGAAATATCATAAAGCTACTGATCTAGAAATGGTCAATCCATACCTGCCAGACATTCTGGGTCTCCTGTGGTCAGAGTCATGATACATACACACCACCCTGTCTCCTCAGATCTCCCTAATTCTGCTCCTGATATAACATCAATTCATTCACTCATCTACCAATATCCACTATTCACATCTACGGAGAATTTACTCTGTGGCAGGAACTATTCTAGGGATTGGGACTAGGGTGAGATGAAAATGGATAATGAAATAAAGCAAATCAAGTGTTGATAAAGACTACACAGGAAAATTAACTAGAGAGGTGGGAGAGAGAAAAGATTTAGGAAGGACAGAATTTTAAAAGAGTGAACAGGGTAAACCAGCTTCTGGTTATTATAACAAAACACAACTACCAACAATACTTGGTTGCACAAATTCTATTTATTGCTTTGAATGGTATTATGCTGTCTCTTGATTTCCTGGAAAATGTCATCCCTCACTTGTCCCCATCTTCACCTTCCTTCCCCTCTCTTGGAGGAAGCTTCTTTTCCAGCCTTGGCCCTTCCACAGTTGTAATCCTCCCCTCCCTTTGGGGTGAAGGATTAGAAGCATTCTGCTGGTTCTGGCTATGCTCTCCTTCTATCCGGTGCCTAGAACTGATACTCATTATTGCAGATGGCCTCTAACACAGAGGAAAAGGGGACCATGGCCTTTGACATTCTTCATTCTGCATACTTTATTTCGGATGGTGCAAACACAATTGTACCCACTTTTTTTTCTTTTTCTTTCTTTCTTTTTTTTTTTTTTTTTGTTACCATATTTCCCAAACTGACATCTACAGAACCCAGAGTCAACGAGATTGCTAAGAGATTTTTATGTCTGCCAATTCTTCCACCTCAGTCTCTTTCCACCCCATGGAATCTCCTCCTTCTTGATTTTGTTAGCTTTAAGAAAAATTAAATGAGTTAGGGCAGTGGCTTTGTCAGGGCACTCAGCATGTAATGACCTCTAGGTATCCTTTCCACTTCCTATAATTCTGCCTCCTTCATTCAGAGACTTGATTAGCACCAACCCCATCTGCAAAGCTTTAAAGCACTGAGTTATCATCTGCCTATTTTTTCCCCTTCTAATGTTTAAAAAGAAATCAATTGATGGCAGCTCGGGTTTCTGTCCTTTGCTTCCTTTGCCAGAGGTGAGTCCTGCTGTTTCTGAGTGAGAGCATGCTGTGTGGCTGCCCTGCAGCATCTCCAGTCGGGAGTGAGAGCAAGAGACTGCACTGCTCCCACTTGCAACAATTGAAGAATACCATGGAGGTTACACCCCTCAAGGGGTTCTTTTTTATTCTTTCTCTCCCCAAATCAGTAGGGACAAATCATCAAAAAGGCACCAAGAAAGAATATTTACAGTTGTCTTGTGGGTTAAAATCCACCACTGACCAGTTGGGGAATCTTAAGCACATCACTTAGCCACTCAGTGTCGATTTCCCTTCTGTAAAACAGAATTAATAACAGTAGCTAGTTTCAAGGCACATGGTGAGCATTAAATGCACTCCCATGTGTAAAGCACTCAGAATGTAACTGGTACACAGTGACCACCATAGAAGTGTCAGCTTCCATTTGGAGTCAAAATTAAATATATGAATTCACAGTTTTCCCCTAGTCACTTGGAGGTGGCTCATCTGCTGTGTTTTCCTCAAGAGAAACAGTGTGATATAACAGGTTCTGAAGTCAGACACACAAGGAATAGTATCTGAGCTCAGCTGCAAATCCACGGAAATGACATTTACCCTAGGTAAGCCTCAACTTGCTCATGTGCCGAACAGTGATAACACGTCCTTCACAGGGGTGGTGTGAAAACTATGTGAGTTAAGTGCTCACATTGAACCTATATACTGGATGTATGGCTTCTGGTGTACGAAATGTGATGTGCATCCTTGACTGGAAAAGACTGTTCCTGGAAGATAATTTTATTATTATTTTTTAACTAGTGTACAATATGAGTGTCATTATGGCATTCGTACACAGTAATACCATTGACTTTGCTCTTACTCCTTCAATACCTCCCCAAATTGCTCCCCATTTCTGTCCACTATTCTCCTTCCCCCTCCAAATATATCATCTTATTCTTTCCAAATGTTCTTTTAAATATATCTAGCTTCTACATATAAGAGAAACATATGGTATTTGTCTTTCTAAGTCTGGCTTGTTGTTAGGTGCCATCAAGTCAGGTCCTACTCCTAGTAATCCTACAAGAGATGAAACATTACCTGGTACTGACATCCCTAGCACTATTGTCAGTGCTTATATGGTATTCATAGGGTTTTCTATGGCTGATTATTTTGGGAGTGGGCTACCAGTTCCTTCTCTCAAACCTACAGCACCCAATATTCCCAGGCGGTCACACATCCAAGTACTAACCAGGCCTGATCATGCCTAGCTTCCAAGACCAGATGGGATAGGATGCCACAGTGGTACAGCTGCCGGGAAGTCTGACTTATTTCCCTTAAAATAATGATTTCCAGTTCCATCCATTTTTCTGCACATGACATAATTTTATTCTCTTTACAGCTGAACAAAATTCTAGAGTGCATATATATACTACATTTTAAAAACATTTGAATAGCACTTAACTACCATTATTTTTGTTGTTGTTGTTCTTAAGTAGCATACACTATAATGTGTTTCATTATGGGATTTTCATAGAGTTGTATCATGTACTTTGTACTTGTAGTCCCCCTCAGTGCTCCCCTATGTTGTTCCCCCTACTCCTTCCCCCTCCTAGATACATACCCTTGTACTTTCCAATCTTGCATACACATATGTGTGTATGTGTGTATACACACATATATATCCATATATACACATACACACATATTTCTCATTTTAAGATGACTTCAACATATGAGTGAGAATGTGGTATTTATCTTTCTGAGTTTGGCTTATTTCACTTAAAATGATAGTTTCCAATTCCATCCATTTTCCCACAAATGGCATAATTTCACTCTTCTTTATGGCTGGATAGTATTCCAGTGTGCGTGTGTGCGTGTGCACGTGTGTGTGTGTATCACTTTTTTTAATCCATTCACCTGTTGATGGACATCTGGACTGATTCCATGTCTTTGCAATTATGAACAGTGCTGCACAAACATGAAAATGTTGGTGTCTCTATGGTATGATGACTTGGATTCCATTGGGTATATACCCAAGAGTGGTATAGCTGGACTGTATGGTAGTTGTACCATTAGTTTTCTGAGAAATCGCCACACAGATTTTCATAATGGCTTTACTAGTTTACAGTCCCACCAGCGGTGTATAAGAGTTCCTTTTACCTTGCATCCTTTCTGTTTGTTTTGTTGGGGCCAGCTATTCTGACTGGGGTAAGATGGAATCTCAATGTAGTTTTGATTTGCATTTCCCTAATGGCTAATGAGGTTGAACTTCTCTATTTCTTTTTTTTGAGAACTGTCTAATTCCCTTGCCCACTTACTGACTTGCTCTTTTTTTTTTTTTTTTTTTTGGCATTTTTTGAGTGCTTTGTATATCCTAGATATTAATTCCCTGTCAGATGTACAGTTGGAAAAGATTTTTCTCCCATTCTGTGGACACTGTCTTTGCTCAATTGTCTCCTTTGCTGTGCAGAAACTTTTTAATTTCATGTCATCCCACTTTTTCCTGAGCTACTGGAGTTCTTTTAAGAAAGTATTTGCCTACGCTAATGTGTCTACAGCAGTACCACCCTGGCATTCAATCTTGTCAGATCTCAGAAGCTAAACAGGGTGGGCCTAGTTAGAACTTGGATAGGAGAACACCTAGGAATATTGGGTGCTGTAGGCTTGTGAGAAGAATCCGGGAGCCCACTCTCAAACCAATCAGCCATTGGAAACTCTATGAATAGCAGAGAATCACTGACAATAGTTCCAGGCATGGCACAGTGTCAGGTAGTGTTTTGTTCTTTATGTATAGGGTTGCTATGAGTCAGACCCAACTCAATGGCACCTAACAACAACCTACCAATGTGTTGGAGAGTTTCCCTACATTTTCTTCTAGTAGTTTCAAAGTTTCCAGTTTTGTGTTGAGATATTTGATCTATTTTGAATTGATTTTTGTACAAAGTGAAAAATAGGGATCTATTTTCATTCTTCTATATGTGGATGTCCAGTTTTCCTAGCACCCTCTGTTGAAGAGGAGTCTTTTCTCCAATGTTTGTTTTTGGCATGTTTATCAAAAATCACATGGATGTAGCTGTGTAAGTTTATTTCTGGGTCCTCCATTCTGTTCCATTGGTCTTCAAGTCTGTTTTCCGGACAGTACCAAGCTGGATTTGTTACTATGTCCCTGTTGTATAATTTAATGTCAGGGATTGTGATGCCTCCTGCATTGCTCTTTCTACTCAGGATTACTTTGGCTATTTTGGGTCTTCTATGCATGCATGTGAATTTTAGAATTTTTTTCTATTTCTGTGAGGAATGTCATTGGAATTCTGATGGTGATTGCACTAAATCTATAGACTGTTTTTGGTAGTATAGCTTTTTGGTAGATAGCTATTTTTGCAATATTAATTCTGCTGATCCTTGAGCAAGGGAAGTCTTTTAAGAGAACTTAAGCATCTTGGAATTCTCAAAGGGGTTATGTCTACTCTCCTGGCAGTCCAGACTACATTGGACCCTGGGCAGGTAGGCAAGGTGTCCTCAGTACACCATCTTTGTGTGCTTTCCTTCCAGATCTATACTTTCCCACAACTATACTCACCTAGGTCTGTGCTGTACTCACGCAGGTCAACTCCCTTGCCAATGGCACATCTATTATTCACAACAGTCTTCCAAATATGGCTCTAAATATGACAAGCCATAATGAAAGACTTTCCCAATGTTCAAAGGTTTATTGTTGTTGTTAGGTGCCGTTGAGTCAGTGTTCGACCCATAGCGACCCTCATAGGGTTTTCAATAGCTGACTGTTTCAGGATTGCCTTGGGAGTGGATTGCCAGGTCCTTCTCCCATTTTTGTGGTACTGGGAATTGAACTCGGGACCTCAGAGACTGCAGCGTAGCACTCTACCAACTGAGCTAAATCCCAGCCCAAAGGTTTATAGGTCACCCTTTCTGGTTTGCTGATAATAAAGGCTTTTCTTGGACAAGACCAACTGAAAAGCAGCAAGAAGCTGGGCACATCAAGCACTGTGGCAGGGTTGGCAGGAGTGGGAAGCATAGCATTTCACATGGAATTCAGTCATCAAAGTTAGTTGCCAAATAACCTGTGTGACCTCTGTGTATGAAATTCTTTGCCTTGGAAGAAAAATCACATAATGCCAGTAGAACACCATCTTTCTGACTGCATCAGTTTTTTGTTTTTTTGTTTTTTCTTGATGTTCCAATGATAATAGGCTTAAGTACCTTATAAAATAGAATTAGAAGTACCTTCAGAATCATTTCTTCCCCATGCCTCATTTTGTACATTAATAAACTTAGAAATGAAGTGATTTATCCATGACCACCAAGGTAAGGAATGACAGTCAGGTCTAGAACCCTGGTGCCAACTTTTATTTTGTTTTGTTTGAGACAGGATCCCTGCCTAGAACTTATTATCCTCTTGCCTCTGCTTCCCAGTGCTGGGATTACAGGAATGTACCACCACTTCCTGCCACACCTCTGTTTTACCATTCTTCCACTTCACGACACCCTGTATCCTGCTGAACTTCAGATACCTGCCCAACAGTGATGCATCTATGCAACCAAATCTTCTCTCTCATTCTACGATTTCAACTCTGATGGTACACTTAAAGGAAAGAACATTTATAGAGAAGATGTCTGTGTTTAAAACCAAGGACAAAGTGCTTCAAACAGCTAACTCTGAAACATATCATGCACTAGATGTACATTCATTAGCCTGCCATCCCTGAATCACTCAAAATGCTTGTGTGCCCTTGTTCATCTAATTTTCCTGGTAAACATCAGCCACCTTGAAGCAGGTCACTTCCTGGTGATACACAGCCCTTTACAAGGCCATAAGCCATCAGTTTTTACCACCTGGTCATTAATTGCTGGAAATGCCCTATACCCAAACTCTTAATTGCTTAAACAAATGGTTTCCATGGGCGATTAAGCACCAGAGTGAGTTTGCAGCACCTGCTGATAGCAAAAGTAGTTCTCTGTGGCACTCACCCGCCCCTCGCCCCCTCAGTCCCTGGAACACTGAGTGAGCAGGTGAAAGAACAGGGAAAGTCATGGAAAGGGGTCTGAATGTGGGGGCCGAGTGCCCATACCCTTCTAGTGTGTCATGCTGAGGGCAGAGGGAGCAACGCAGAGTGGCATGGGTGAGAGAGAGGTCTGGCGGGAGCGCACTTCAGTGTTAGTGAGAACTGAGCTTAAGTTGCAGCTATGATTAAACAGCATCTTTGCAGAGAAGCTGCAAACTGAGGGACCCTTACAGAGGCTTGGGTAGCACTGTGTTCTGCATCTCTCCATGGGTATTATCGTTTGCCTGCCCAGTTCCTTGGTGTCTGTATATATATATAGGTGCTCCTCTACCTCTCACACCCGCATGGCCACCATTTACATAGTTACATCTGGAGCAGCCATTTCACACTAGGTGACTCCAATCCGAGGTCCAGGCTCAAGCTCAGAGCTGAGGTAGGTCCATGATAGCCCTTCCTACTGGAAGCCAGAGATCAAAGGCAGCATCTTTCTGTTGTACTTGCTTTAAAGCTTGGAGCACTCCATGGCTGTTTCTTTTCTTCAAGAGACTCAGAGAAAGCCCATCTGAAGAAACAGAGAAATGGAAGAGAAACCAATTGTAATCAATGAAATGCAAAGTCAGAGATAATTGTGATGAGCTTTACTCTTCATTCTCTCTATTCCTGTACCGTATCTGCAATTCTGTTCTGGGATTTCATGAGACTCCTTGGCATTTGAATAATAACATCCCCTTTCCATTTTAAGCTAGATTATTGTTGTTGTTGTTGTGAGCCCTTGAGCTAGGTATAACTCACAGCAGCCCTGGGTACAACAGAATGAAACACTACCCAACACTGCCAAACAAGTGATCTTTTTATGTTTGATCCCATTGTTGCAGACACTGTATTTCTTCTCATTTTGAGTCATGCCACATCAGCGAAAGGAGGTTCTAGAGGCTTTACTCCATTCTCATCATTAAGGTTAACTCTACTTTGAGGAGGCAACTCTTCCCCAGTTGTCTTTTAAACATCTTCCAGCCTTTGGGGGGCGGGGGGGCTCATCCTCCAACACTATATTTGACAGTGCTTCTCTGCTACTCATAGGGTTTTCAATGGTTAATTGTTTTGGGAGTGGGATGCCACATGCTTCTCCCTAGTCTGTCTTAGTCTGGAAGCTCAGCTGAAACCTGTCCACCATAGGTGGCCCTGCTGGTAACTGAAATAAGAGTGGCATAGCTTTCACAAGTCCCCACAGCACAATAAGCTGACAGACATGAGGGTTAAGCTATACAGAAACTTGTAATTAGGAAAAAAACTAAGAAATATGTTTTCTTCTTTTGATACTGCCATTAAGAGGCATCATTTAAATCCAGGGATATCTCCTATTTTTGCTTAAAGTAATGTATATATTTACCTCATGTTTATATCATAATTAGCTAGAGGTGAGGTGCCTAGTTTACATGACATCTTGGCATTTTCTGATTTGGTCTAGTTGTGGGGTGATGGATTATCACTGCTGGCAAATGTCAAGAATACCTGTATCTACCAGGAAGCATGTTGTTGTTGTTGTTAGGTGCCTTTGAGTTGTGTCCAACTCAAAGCAACCCTCATAGGGTTTTTGATGGCTGATTATTTTGGGATTGTTTCAGCAGTGGGCTTCCCTGTCGTTCTCCCATTTTTGCAGTGCTGGGATCAAAACCAGAGCTTCAGAGGCTGCAGAGCAGCACTCTACTGACTGAACTAAACCCTAGCCCACCTGGTAGCATAGCCAATGCTCACATGGAAGCAGCAATAGGAAATCAGGCTTGTTCACTCTATATTTCCTATCTACTATTTATTATAGGAGCCGTAGCCCTGTGGTATCCAATCCCATAAGATCTTGGAAGCTAAGCAGAGTCAGGCCTGGTTAGTACTTGGATGGGAGACCACCTGGGAACACCAGATACTGTAGGCTTGGGAGAAGGATCCGGAAACCTACTCCCAAAAATCAATCAGCCATTGAAAACCCTATGAATAGCAGAAAAGCACTGACAATAGTGTTTCCCCTGTTGTATGTAGGGTCGCTGAGTTGGATACCAACTCGACAGCATCTAACAACAACAGCAATGACAGCATTTACTATAGGAGGTGGGATATGGAGGAGATAAGGGACCTGTGAGTGGATACCCCTTCAATGTGGGATTAGAAATTTGCCTTCCTATTCCTAGGGTGGTGGGAAGAATTGTGAGTTTCAAGAGTGTGTTCTCTGTGCAAGAAGTGTTTCTGTCTTTCCTACATAACCTTGGCAGGCTCAGAGAGACATGGCTACCAAGGGGAAACATCTCCCCAAGGTTACAGATAGAGTCACTAAGTGAAGATAAAATCAGGAAGATCTGATGGGTCTTGAAAATTGCTTGAAAAGGTAAAGATTAGGCATGTTTATGTATATGATGAAAAGTGATGCAAAATAAAGCAGGGATTCTCTGTTCTCCTTATAATTTTTCACTCTTCCCTTCCCCCTGAACTATGTCCCTGTCTTGAGGGATTCACTATAATTATTGTCTGATTCTCCATTGAAGGGCAACTTTTGAGTAAGTTTGTGAAGAAGGTTTTCAATGTCCTCCTCTTGCCCTACTGCCCTCGGTACACCCAGCTCCCGACTGAGTTTCTTGCCAGTCTTTATTTTCCCCAACAGAGCCCAAGGGGTTTCCAGCCTCACATCCCCATTCTTGACCCTCCCCTCAGTTGCCTCCCAGACATTCACGGGCTTGTTCTCTTTCAGTTTCCCAGTGGTAAATCACCTCTTTGGTGCAATATATGTGCAAACAAATGTCTCACAAACAATACTACAACTCCAAAGAAATGCCCTTAATAGTGGAACTGTAGGCATAATGTTAGACAAGATGTTGGATCTTATGATACTCTAGGCATAAATAACCTGTTACCCATGTTTTGGGTATATTTATTGAGAACCTTTCCTTCAGAAGTTTAAACTTCACAGTATTCTGAGTCTTTCAACATTTTAAAAAGGAAGGAATGAGCAGTTCAGAACCTTAGGCATGCTTAAGAGCTCAAGATAGAAGAGATATTTATATAAACCCCACAGTGTCTAACATATTCCCTTGTGCAACAAGAAAGGCAGGTGAGAGGGAGGAAAATTTTTAAACATACACAAATATATATGTGTAAATAATGTTACTAGTTTTTTTTTTCTTGCTGTACTTGGGGGTTGAACCCAGGGCCTTGTTCATGCTTTGCAAGTGCTCTACAACTGAGCTGTACCACCAACCCATTTGTTACTTTTTTTTTTTTTTACTTTGAGACAGGGACTTCAGCCTCCCATGTTGCTGGGATTACAGGTGTGCAACATAGCACCTGGCCAGGATGCTTCAATTTATTGCTTCAATTTTTTGTTTTGGTTGATTGGCTCTAAATTTTTCTACCCCAGTAGGTTTTATAACTGATTTTTCCCAATTAAATATTAGTTGCTGTAGTTTCTCTCCCAGTTCTCTATCATTAGTTATCTATCACTACACAATAAACCACCTCAAAACTTAGTCGTTTAAATCAACAATTATATTTACCTTTCATGGTTCTCGGGTAGTGGGGCCAAGATAGACAGTTCTCACTTGGGATCTCACACGCCGCATGGAACCATAGTTTTGTGAAGCTTGAGCAGGCTGAACAACTAAGATAGCTCCTGCATGCCACTGACTAGAGCCAGTGAGTCAGGTGGAGATTTAAACCAGAGTAGCTGCACGTGGTCTCCAAAGCTTGGACTTTCTGAAGCTGGTCTTCATGGCAGCTGGGTTTCAAGAGGTAGAATCAGAAAACTAAGCATCCCAAAGGCTCAGGCAAAAGCTACAAGGCTTCTTGCCTCAGAAATGATGGTTTCTAATACATCTTATTGGCTAATCATGACTCACAAGACCATCCAGAGTCAAAGGGAGAGGGTTATACAAGGGTGTACCCATAGGGAGGACTGGTTCTTTGGAAATCCATCTTTAGAGACTTGCAGCCACAGCCCACTTGCTGACCAGTAAGGATTCCCATGCTTCTCAAATTCTAAGTACACTCACCCCTCCTAAGACATACAAGTCTCATCCCATGATGGCATTGGGCATGGGTTTTAAAGTATAGGATTTCACCATCTAAACCAGGTCTGGGTGCTGAGGAGACCCCCAGGTGTAGTTCCTCGGGTGCAATTTCTCATGGAGTACCAGGACTCTTCTACCACTGCATAATAAGCCACTCAGAGTTTGGCAGCTTATATCTTTTCTTTTGATTTAGTAATTCAGAGAAGGCACAGCTGGGTGGGGGTTTTTTTTGCAGGGCTTCAGCTAGAGCAGCTGGGGCTTGTGGGTCACTTCTTCTGGCTGCTTGAATTTGGTTCCCTCTCCCTCTCCCTCTCCTCCCTCCCCCACTCCCTCTCTCCCTCCCTCTCTCTTTCCCCCTCTCTTTCTCTCCACAGCATCTTTACCTCCTCACATGACTTCAGCTTTTCACAGCAGGATTGACTTCTTACTTGGTCACTAGTTCCCCAAAGATCTTCTTAAAATTCCCTTAGTATCAATTCTGCCATATTATATTGTCAAACCAAGTGAATAAGATGAGCCCAGACTCAAGCAGAAGGAAATAGACTGCACTTCAGAGAGGAAAGATATGAGGAAAGGGATTGATATTGGCCATCTTGGAGACAATCTAGTGAGTATCCTCATTGCCTACACAAAACATAGAGATCTGCTAGGAAAACTAGTTCTTCTCTGCCAAGTCTCAGCCTAAATCCCACTTCCCTCCAGGCAGCTTTCCTTGAGTCCCCAAGTACATTGAGGCATCCATTTTAAGTGTCTGTATAATAAGCATGCATATCATAGCGATTGCTACTGCTTTTACTAAGATTATTTGTTTAACTGGGTCTCTCCTTGACTACCTGCTGCTGGGAGCATCTGCTTTGCTCACTGAATCCCCAATACCCAGCATGGTACCCTTCACATGGTGGATCCTCAGTAAACATTTAACAGAACAAAAATAGAAGCTCATGGTGTCTACAGTCAATCTTGGGGAGGCTATCCTTTAGCTTCAAAGGCAGGACTGAATTTTTGGTCTTTGCATCCTCTTCCGTCTTTTTTCCCTTCTAACTTTTTCCCAAACATATAAGAGCAACTATCTTTATGTTAATAACATCATCAGGACTTGTCCTGAACCGATTTCTTCTGTCTCTGCTCCTGTAGACTGCAGGAGTGATTATTATGCACAAAGTAAAAAAAGGGAGGGTCTAAGCTGCTCTGCAGAATGAATCTACCACAATGCACCAGCTAGGAGCTTAATAGGGAGCATGATCTGCAATTTGCTGAATGTAGCTCTACAACGAGCCCTGAGCTGGGCTTGTGACATCCTATTTCTCAGAGGATTTCAGCTGCTGCTGCTGCTGCTGCTACAGGGAAGGATTGATGACTCACATAAGGAATTTGAACACAGTTCTCTTATAAAACAGAAGGGCTGGGATTGTCAGGTTAATTGGGATTGCAGGCATGTGTACATGTGGGCCTTACAGAGTAAAGCTTGCAGATAAGTATACAAGGGTAGAATATTTAAGGATAAAGTAAAAGCCGGAAGGACAAAGGTAACCGGCAATCTAATCCACTTAATGGGTCAAGGAGCTGGGAGCTGAGCCACAAATGCATCATTTGATAATGGTAATGAAAAAGACAGCAATCTATATCTACAAATAGCATTAAGGCAGATTTAGTTTAAAGACCAAACTAAGCTGATGTGAAATTTATGAGACTGGCTGTCTCTTACATGTGCTTGGTGAGGGGAAGTGCATTCAATTCTTTGTTTTTTGCTTTGCAGATCATTGTGAATTAGATACTGTTTCCAAGGTGGGTTTTCCTAATATGTGGGACTTAATTTTTCTTTTAACGACAAATAATTGTTTGCCTCTCAAGTTTATTTTAGTGCTGAGGTTGCAAATTTTACAAGTGGGTAAGGTCTACTTAATGGCCCTTTGGCATAATTCATTTCCTGCCCAATCTCTGTGGCTCTCCTGCTTGCAGGGGAGCAGGGACACACACATGCACACACACACCACTACCACCACCACCACACAGAGTGCAAAGTCATAGGTGACTTGAGCTGGATTTGCATTGGGGCATGTATCTGAATCATGACTTAGCAGCTAGTTCTAGAAAATTGCTGAAATATGTCTTAATGATTTTGGCAATGTGCTGCGTGCCTGCAAATCCCATCACAATATTCCTGCGCAAAATGCTGTTGGAAAGAGGCTTCGTTTGCAACCCACATTCTCATCCATCCTCCACAATAATGACGGTGCCCTGTACTGCAAATATACAGAGCACAGTAAGCTTTTTTCTTCTTGTGAGGCCTCAATTGATATCATGTAGCAGTCACAAAGGGTAATCAAGTCTGCTTTGGAAACATCAATGTACCCACAGTTAGATGCTGATTGATCTTCTCCTTGTGCTGCACCTGCAGAGAAAGGGAACCCTGAAATATAGGTGCAGACCAGAGCGTGTGCAAGTCAGATGCCTTGAAGTCAGCAGTGAGCTGGTCCCCACTGTGCTGATGAGAGGTCTCATTCCAGATTTACCCTTGATTCAAGAACACATGACTGCAGACCAAATCAGTAGTGTGGGGAGAAATTTTGGGGAAATTGGTATTTCATTTTGTTTTGTTTAGAAGTCACCCAAGAATTTAAACAACTTTGTGAAAATCTTGTAATAAGTGAAGTCACTTGGTTGACTTATTGCGCAAATCTAACCATTCCTTCTTACTCAGCTCTACTCCCCATTTGGTCACTTTCAAATAACTCAAGAGCTGCTGCCTAATCTTCATTCCCAGTGTCATGGTCTGTCTCTGACACTCATTGTTTCTAAACTACAAAATTAAAATCCCTGTGACATGGTCATCCTTCCTCTTGTCTCTTTTTCTACTAACTTCCCCTTAACAAGATTGCCAGAGAAAATGTCTTAAAAGTGTTCCAAAATACATTTTCAAACACTTCAATGGCTTTTTGCTGTTACAAGGATAAAATCCACACTTCTTACAGCTGCAAAGGCAGGTCAAGACAGCCTGGGAGGGTCTGACTCCCTTTCTCTGTGCCAACCATAGCCAGCTACTTGTACTTTTCACACTTCATGTCTTGTTGATGCTGGGCCTTTTACCTAGAAAGCCCTGCCCTTTTTTATATTCTCTGAAATTTCTCATCCTTAACTCAAATATCGGGGCTGGCCTTTAGCTCAGTTGGTGGAGTACTGCTCTGCGCTCTCTGAGACCCTGAGTTCAATCCCCAGCACTGCAAAAATGGGAGAAGTATGTGACAGCCCACTTCCAAAAAAGACAATCCCCAAAACATTCAGCCATTGAAAACCCTGAGGGTCACTATGCGTCAGACCTGACTTGACAGCACCTAACAATAACAACAACTCAGATATCAGCCCATCAGAGCAGCAATCTGCTTGCTGTCAGAACCCACCTAATCTGCCTCCATTTTTTCCTTAGTATTTTTTCAAATCTCTATCACTTATGAATTATCACTTGTTCTATGATCATTAATTATGAGGACCCTGTCTCCTCTATTTGATTGTGAATTTTTGAATGGTCTCAAGCAGAGTTAGTCATTACCACTATGATATTTAACTTGTTAGGTTTCTCAGGTCACTGGAGCATAATTATGAAAATACCTTATTTTTGCCCCAGTAACTACCTTCCATTGGGCTACATTAATTCCCCCATTCCCACTCTTAATATTATAGGCAATTTGACAAATTTCTCATACCTGTTAGTTACCACAAAGTCTAATGACCTGGATTTAAGATACCTGCTCCTTCTTTTTCAATCTTATATTCCTCAAATGTTAGAAGGAAGAAAAAGAGATAATGGAAGCAGAATACCCGCCCCTCTGTCTCTGTCTCTGTGTCTCTGTGTCTCTGTCTCTGTCTCTCTCTCTCTCTCTCTCTCTCTCTCTCTCTCTCTCTCTCTCTCTCTCGGTACTAAGAAATTGAACTCAGGGCCTCATGCGTTCTTTGCAAGCACTCTAACACTGAGGTGCACTCCTAGCTCCTTTCTTAATTTTTTTATCTTGAGACAAGGTCTTGCTAAATTATGCAGGTTGCCTATGGCCTCAAGCTCACCATCTTCCTGGAGGCAGAACCTCTTCAGATGGTTTTCTATAGCTATAACACAATAAAAAGGCTGGGTACTTTATAAACAAAAGAGGTTTATCTAGCTCACAGTCTTAGAGTCTGAAAGTTCAAGATCAAGTGGTCCCATCATTTTGGCCTCTGGTGATATCCCTTCAATTAAACCACATTATGGTAGCTGGTATCATGGCAGGAAGCTATGTGAGAAAGAGACCACATGATGAAACAGAAAGTCAGAGAAGACGGAAGCATTAGTCTTACTCTTTTTATTATAGTCTAATTTCACAGGGGGCTCGGATTTAGCTCAGTTGGTAGAGCGCTGCTCTGCAGTCTCTGAGGTCCCGAGTTCGATTCCCAGCACTGCAAAAATGGGAGAAGGACGTGGCAACCCACTCCCAAGGCAATCCTGAAACAGTCAGGCATTGAAAACCCTATGAGGGTCACTATGAGTCAGATACCGACTCGACGGCACCTAACAACAACAACAACAACAACAATTTCACAGGAACTAACCAGAGTCCCACAAGAACTACATTAATCCATTCCACGGACAGCTTTCCCAATGACCTCATAATTACCTCTCCCTGGTCCCATCTCTTAAAGGACCAAGCTCCAGTACCACTAAAATGAGGTCCAATCTTTTAGCACATGGGCCTGTGGGGGCAAACCACATCCAAACCACATCCAAACCACACGTGGCTGTCCCTGGACTCACTGATGCTGTCTAGTTCCATCAAATACTGGAAGCCTCCAATTAATGGTGTGAATGATATCTCTCAGAAAAGATTGATTTTGGATTTGGTGCCTCACACCTATAATCCCACCAACTCAGGAGGTGGAGGCAGGAGGATTGCAGGTTCAAGGGCAGTGGCAGCCTGTGTAACTTAGCAAAACCCTGTCTCAAGATAAAAAATTAAACATGGGCTGGGGATGCAGCTCAGTGATAGAGTAGTTACACAGTATGTGCAAGGTCCTGGGTTCAACCCCCAAGTATAAGGAAAGGAAAGGAAAGGAAAGAAATGAAAAGAAAAGAGAAAAGAAAAGATTGGCTTTAACCCAACACCCTCCATAACTGAGAACCTCTTAAGAAGGGTCCCACCATCTGTCCACTGTATCTCCAGGCTGGGCAGTATATTGCTGGCTGTGGTGGCTCACAAGGCAGACCCACAGAAATAGGTCTGGTGTTCTTCATGTGGGACTGCTAGGACTGATGGAGTCTTCTCTTACACTTTCTATGCATGGCCTCTGAAGAACTGGGGTGAGATAAAAGGAGCCCATCTTCCCCTCAAATATTTTGCACTATAGTGTATTCAAACCCTGTTAGTGCAGCATATGCTAATGGGCCTTTATCCTCATGAGTCTCTAGATTTGAACTCCAAACTTGAGAGAACACATAAGAGTGTGGGGCTGAAAAGGCAAATGTGGCCACTACTCTGGGACTCCCCTAGGATCCTCCAGTACCCTTTAAATAATCACTGCCTGGAACACCTGTGTGATTCTGGGAGGTCAATAGCTCAGCACACACTCAATCAAGGACCCAGATACCAATTGCCATATCCTGAAGTCACTTCCAGTCTTTATAGGAAGTTCTCTGAGAACGTCTCTCACCTGGCTTCAGGGATGGGAAGCAAGAGCTTCTCACCAGGAACACTGCACCAAGAATCCCCTGCCTTCCCATCCCCTTCCCCTAACACCTAACAACAACAGCGGCAACTCAAATATCAGCCTATCAGGGCAGCAGTCTGCCTGCAATCAGTTTCCACATGATCTGCCTCCATTTTTCCTTTAGTATTTTATTCAAACCTCTATCACTCCCGCAATAAGCCCTGGGGAAGGGATACTCACCTTATTCACTGAAGAGCCTCTTTGGAACATGGTGTGTGCAGGATCTTTTATCTTCAGCTTTGAGCCTTGGCTACAATTGTGAAGCAGGAAAAAACCCATTCCACCACATTGTTAAATGCCTTATATTACAGATGTGGACTTTTGCAAGCCTTTTCACAGCTTGTATTAGACCATTTTCTATGTGTCTCCATGCAGACACTGTCAATGCTTTAAAGGAATATATCTTCTTCATTTTCTATCTCCACTTCTCAGCACAATACTGAGCATTTCATAGGCATGCAATCAATATCCATATACTATTTCCTAATCCCCAACAAAGCTAAAGTCCCAGGATCATGAGATGCCAAGCTCCTCATTTTTCAGAAGAAGAAACTCAAGTCCAGAAAGATGAGGTCATTTATCCAAGGGCACACAGCTAGTTGGGATTCCATTTCTCCTACAAATTCATACACTTAATAGCGCAGCCGAAGCAGAAGTGAGCCAAGCATATTTGATGACTGGCCTTTGGAGAGAAGAAAGTAGGTAATGGAAAATGCTGTACAAATTCCAAAAGTTAATTTTTGCAGACAAAGCACATTTTTCATTCCCTGATCTGGTAGGGTTTGCCAGTGTGTGCCGTGACTAATGTTGGCCCAGCCTAGACTTCCTGTTTTCAGGGCAGCGTGACAGATTTGTTGGTATAATTTGGCTTTAATTCATCTCAGGCCAATTCTGGAAACCAGAGGCTCTGTCATGTCTCATTGCAAAATTGACTCCATTTATCTGCCTTTACTTCTTCTATTAATAAGCAGAGGCCACTCAATAGGGCAATCTTAATGGCCTGCTGAAGGTGACAGCCAAAAATAGAAACAATTCTTCTCATTTAGATTTTTATTCTTTTCTGGGAAACACAGTAGTTTTGTTCTCTTATCTCTTGAGTGGATCCAAGGCTGATAAACTCATTCAACGCAGCTAATGTGCTTCTTGGTGGAATGGATTTTCAGGGCAGACTATCTAAGAAAGGATCACCCCTACGGTGCCATCAGAAGAACTCATGGTGACTTGGGGTTAATAAAATATTTCCTCTGAGCCCCAGTTGTACCCGCATTTAACTCCACCTATTAGGGCATAGAGTGGTTGGAACCTGCGATATCATCCAGGAAGATTTTTTCCCTCCTGTTTTATCTGCAGCACCTCACTTATTCAGAATCCCCAGAATGAGCGTGGGAAGGAAGGGCCATGGGAAGCATCGGTCTGCAGGTGGGCGCAGTCTTCCGTATGTGGGTGGGTCTATGGGGCACTCTGGATGACATGAAAGGGAGAGTAGTCTCTGGAAACAGATCTTTTGTCAAGAACAGTTCCTGAGTAGACATTATCTCTTATGACATGAATACTTACATTGTTCAGCTTGAGGCATTGGGTCAAGTCTGATCTAAAAAAAGGTCTACCCTCAGTCCAAAGTTGCCCTTAACAAAGAAACAGAAATCAAAAGCCTTTATCCCCTGGTGAATCTTGTGCCCAACCATGAATGAACTATCATGACCAGGAAGACCTAGAACACTGATTGGCCAGTCTATACTGTGTACCCATGTCCAAATCTGTAAAGAAGAAAAGATCACCCAGCTAACGGCAGAGCAGCACCTACAGAGACCTGGGGAATCCAGGAGATGGTATCACCTGAGGCACGGATGTGGGCAGACACCCACCAGTAGGAAAGAGCTCTACACACTTTTAATTTTACAATTCACTCATTCACATATTGCCTAAGATAATTTTGGCATTTCATGTGATGCTTAAGTATTTTATGTGATGCCTAGTGAATACAGTAGACTTAATACTAAATATATACTTCCAAAGACCATTAGGCTTCATATCAAACACCTAGAAAGTGCACACTTTCCCAACAATAGATCAATGTCAAATTTCTACATCAAGTGCCCTGTCTTTCCCACTAAATTCCTTTCCTTTCCCATCTCCACAAGTCACAGGGAAAACTTTTAGAAATAAACAAATATTTCATGGAAAAGATGGGGAAGATGTATTGCTATTGGTTGCTAATACTTTTCCACGAAAATTTTGAAGTACTCCAGAAAATTTAAAGAATCTAAAAGTAACTGACTATTTTCAGGCACATTTTGAGAAAATAGAGCCACAGCAGATTTTTCTGTAACAAAATCTAATTCTTGCAAAGCTTGGTAAAAGAGAGGTTGTTATCTTTTTGTAGGAGCTGGAAAGCTAGGAATTTCCTTTTCCTTACTACTTCTATTTATTCTTATTATAATACTGGATGCAGAACCATTACTTTTGGGACAAAATTATTCAACACTGCAAAGGGAGAATTAGGCTGATTTTCCCATTCATTACATGATGTGACTTGGAGTCCCCAGTGCTTCAAACAAAGGCACAGAGAAGGAAGAGGCAGCTCCCCTAATTTCCATTTCCCTCTTAAGAAATTGAAGGTAGCCAAGAATTATGAGCATTCATAATGAAGTGTTCTTGCAAGATTTAATGTTTCTAGGCTGCCATCAATAAAACACTAGGCCTTTGGTATTCTTATAAATGGATCTTTCCTCTTCAAAGATCATTTTAGTTGCTTTCAGTCCAAAGATTCACTTAAGCAAATGCCTAACCTAGGGGAGAATAAAAGAATAATCACTTTTACTGTCTAATTCACCTCAACCCAAAACACTTAACACTAAAGTGAAGAAATGAGAAGATGCAGGTGTTTAGGATTAGAGGAAGAGGAAGCTTGAAGTAAGGCAAGACAGGAAACAGGGAAAGGAACTATAATTCCTTAAATGTTTGCTTCATTCCAAACACTCATAGATGTGGGGATGACAGAGATGAATACAAAAGATTTCCTACTGCCTGACTCTCCCTTCAGGTTTTATCATACTGCCTCCTTCCTCCTCCTTTTCTTAAAAACCTTTGATTCGAGGCTGGGTGCAGTGGTACACACCTGTAATCCCAGTTGCTTGAAGGCTGAGGCAGGAGGATCTCACCATTTGAGGCCAGAGACAGCCTGCATAACTTAGTGAGACCCTGACTCAAAATAAGAAATTTAAAAATGGGAAAGGGATGCAGCCTAGTGGTGGAGCAGTTACAAAGTATGTGCGAGACTCTTGCTTCCACCCCCAAGTACTGAAAAAAAAAAAAGAAAAAGATTCAGTCATACTGAGCCAAAGTCCACTTCTACTTCCTGACACATTATGATATTCCACATCTATAAGCCTGTGCTTTTCATTCCATTTTGTCCATCTAGAGTAGCCCTCCAACCTGGTTGTAAACCCTTTAGGGGAGCCACACACTGTGGGTTTTTACCTTTATAATTCTACCACCTAGCACATGTCCTGGCACAGTGTGTACACTTAGTCAATTCAAGCGCACAAATATTTGTATGTGTAGCACTGAAGAGTGTGAATAATACTACCAAAGTAGGGACAGAGTGAGGAATTCTTCATAAGGAACGAATCATGGAAGGTTTGGTGTTAAAAGCTGACAGCTTAACCTGTGAGCTTTGAAGGATTCACTCATCAGTGGATGGAGTTTTTGTATGTATACATGTTGCAATTTGCTTAAGAAAAGTAGGACAGTGGTCCCCAGTGCAAGACAATACATAGAACAGATACTCCCTAAGCAGTGAGTTAAATGAAGGAAAGAATGGAGCCACACATATTCTCTAAGCAATAAATTCTTTCATGCTAAAAAAAAAAATACAGTTTGGATTATTGGGCTTCATTTCAGCTTCTCCCTTCCATCAATAATATAATTTTTGTAAAGTCATGAGCAATGAGGAAGGAAAGGGCCTTCGCTATTTCTCAGACTTTAAGAGATGAACCAAAATATGACAAACAACGCTTACTGCCATTAGGTCCCATAGCCAGTGAGGATCTCTTGCTCCCTCATCCATAGCCTGCACATACCTTCTCTACTTCATCTTCTAGTGTGAACTCCTGTGTAGAAGCCAACCTCAGCAACCTGCTGTTCAGGGAGAAGAGAATTTTTGCCGAGTCACATCTTCCTAAAATGTCAGCAAATAGATCAGTTATTTTCTGTTTCAGTAGGCAACAAAATGCTCTGCCAAAAGGCAGGTACAGTTTAAGAGCTAAACATGGAAGGAACAAAGGAAAGAAGGAAGGGAGGGAGTAAAGGAGAAAGGAAGGAAAGAAAAGGAAGGAAAGAAGGGAAGGACGGGCAATCCAAAACACACTAAGACATGTTGACCTCAGATATCTCTCTCTTGGGAAGTATCGCTTGCTCTCCTACTAACTTTATTCTCTTGACCAGTGCAGCTAAAAGTTACTTTTTCATTTTATTCTTAGCTTCACAGTAACAGCCAACACAAGGGTTGTTTATACTAGTGCTTCTCACACTTACCTGAATGTACACAGGAATGCCCTGGCAACTTGATTAAAAAGTAAATTGTTGTTCAGGACCCTGGTCTGGAACCAGGCGTGAGCTACTGCATCCCTGTGACAAATCCCTGGTGACATGCTCCCTGATACCCACCTGTGACGTTAGCACATGAATAGCAGGGCCATGTACAGTTTTAGAGCTAAACAGAAGGTATTTTGGGCTTTCCAATAGCAGTTTAAAATATTTAAAAAAAAAAAAAAAAACTGAAATAGTAGATTATGCCTGACACTTTTATGCCTATTTTTTTAGAAATTCCAGGTATGACTATGCTTTCCATAAATAGACTCTAGGAGGTTTTCAACTAATTTGTAAGCAATTCAACTCCACTACATTCCTCCTGGGAGAAGGGTCTGGCAATCCACTCCCAAGGCAATCCCGAAACAGTCAGCCATTGAAAACCCTATGAGGGTCGCTATGAGTCGGATACCGACTCAATGGCACCTAACAACACCACCACCACATTCCTCCTGGAAGCACCAATCTGGAGCCCTTCTCATTGTGACCCTACACCACAGTGACACCTGCTGGTGAATTGATGTGTTACAGTTTAAATTTATTCCATAAGGAGGGGTTGAGAAAAATTGAGTCAACTGAACAGTTTTTCGCACATAACTTTACCTGAAGTGCATCTTATGTTTGTGAAAGGAATTTTGTGAAATGAAGAGTTTAAAATCTTTTGATAAGGATTAGGGTCTGGGAAGAGGTATGCTAATAAATGTTTAACAATCAGCTCCCTGGGGCATGAGGTGTGGGGGGGGGGGAATGCATGTGTCTTTTAAATTTTACTGCAATAAATGAAGAATTGCAGCATGTGATTCACAAATAATAAGATATACAGTACATTTTGTTGTTAAGTTCTACATAGAAAGTAATTTTTACAGAATACCTTAGCTTAATTTTATCAAAGTTTACATTGACTACAAACATAGAAGAGATTTTGAAACACTGATAAAAATCAAAGAACACAGCCTTCAGTATAGATTGTACCTCAATATCAAGAAAACAAAAGTCCTTGCAACTGGGTCAGTAAGCAACTTCATGATAAATGGAGAAAAGATTGAGTTTGTCCAAGATTTTGCTTTACTTGGTTCTACAATCAATACCCATGGAAGCAGTAGTCATGAAATCAAAAGACACAGTACACTAGGAAAAACTGTTGCAGAATACCTCTTTAAAGTATTGAAAAGTGAAGCCACTGCATTGAAGATAAAGATGCACCTGACTCATGCCTCGATATTTTCTGTCATATCATATGGTTGTGAAAGCTAGACATTGAAGGGAGACAGAAGAAGAATTGATGCTTTTGAATTATGGAGCTGGAGACAAATATTGAATATACCATGGACTGTCAAAAGAACCAATGGATCTGTCCCAGAAGAAGTGCAACCAGAATGTTCCTTGGAAGCAAGAATGTCTAGACTGCATCTTACGTATTTTGGGCATTTAGTCAGGAGGGACCAATCCCTAGAGAATGACATCATATTTGGGAGAGTAGCAGTTCAGCAAATAAAAAGGAAGACCCTCAACTAGATGGATTGACACAGTGACTGCAACTATAGGCTTAAACCTAAAAAAAAAAATCATATGCATGACAGTGTTTTGTCCTGTTGTACATATGGTCACTATGAGTCAGACTCAGCTTGATGCCGCCTAACAATAACAAACAGCAAGAAACATATTTGACAGAACAGACCACAAATGAATAACTGATTAACACACAGTTTAGCAAAGAAACCGCTCAAATTATTGATGGGTGTGAATGTAGTTCTGATATGGATCCTACTTATATTTTTGCTTACATTAAGAAGAAAACAGTGAAACAACAAAGATGTGTGTTAGAACTTCACTTATCCATCAATATATGAGCATGACTTCTTTGCAGAAATAAGTAATAGTTTTGAATACTAGAATACTATTTCTTCAATTTAGGAGCTATTTATAATGGAACAACTACAGATATGATGCCATTTTAAATTTAATCCATGTTAACATTTCTTTATCTTTTCTTGAGTCTAGATAGACAACAAAGCAACAAATCTAGCCTGTGTTTGTAGCATTTTCCAACTTCCTTGTTATAAATGGTCTCACTGTTACCTTTACAACCTACAAATGTGAAATCACTGAAAGAAGAGCTAAATTTCAGACAACCAGGAAAGGCCAGAGGACCAGAAAAGGGATAGCTGGTTGGGGGTTAGCTCAGTTGGTAGAGTGTTGCTCTGTGTACTCTGAGGTGCTGGATTCAATCCCTAGCACCGTAAAAACGGGAGAAAGATCTGCCAGCCCACTCCTGAAAACAATCAGCCATCAAAACCCTATGAATAGCAGAGAAGCACTGACAATAGTGTTGGGCATGGCACAGTGTTGGGGAGTGTTTTGTTCTGTTGTACATAGGGTTGCTGTGAGTCAGACCCAACTCAGTGGCACCTAACAACTGTAAGAAGCAAGGCAGAAAGTTGTCAGCCAATAACTTCTCTATTCTATCAACAACCACAGACACTAAAATCAGAAATGAGAAAAAGGACATTACTACCAAGTTTATCGGAAGAAAAATGAGTATAAGAGCTTAATATGAATAATTGTATATCAACAAATTAGATAAACTAGACAGAATAGATGAATTCCTACAAATATTCAATGTAACAACACTAAATCATAAAGAAATTAAAAAATCTGAAGAGGCCTATGCATTAGTTTTCTAGGTCTTCCATAACCATACTTTGTACTAAGTTACTTGAACAACAAAATATTTTTTCTCACTGTCCACAAAGCTTAAAGTCTAAGATCAAGGTGTGTGCAGGTTTGGTTTCTTTGGAGGTCTCTCGTCTTCACTGCAGGTGGCTACCTTCTCATTCTGTCCTCACATATCTTTACTCTGTACATGCAAATGCCTGGCACCTCTATCTGTGTCCTAATCTCTTCTTATAAAAACACCCATCACATTGGATTAGGGCCACCTGTAATGATCCCATTTTAGTTAATTCCTGTTTTAAAAGTAAATCTCCTTCCTTCCTTTGTTTCTCCTTCCCTTCCTTCTTTCCTTCCTTCTTTCTTCCCTCAATCTCTTCCTCTACTCATTTTAACAAATATTTATAAACCATCTACCAACCTATGGCAGTGCTGGACTGCAAAAGTGAACAAGGCAGACGTAGATCTACTCTCAAAGAACTAACACCCTTGCAGTGAGGATGAGGCAAGCACAGAAACAGGTGTATGTGTTTGAATCTAGGCTTGATCATGTGTCTTGCTTTGGCTAATAGGACATTAGCAACGATGATTTAAGCAGAGTCTCAAATACTTGGGCACTTGGGCTTTCCCTCTCTCTTGCTACACTTGCAAACTTTCTAATCATCATCACATGAACAAGCCCTAGCTATCTCCCTGGATGCTCAGTGGGTGAACCACCTAGAAAGACACCAAACAGCTGCCTGAACCTGGGTTCATGGGACACAGGGATTGCCCAGGAATCAGGGAGCCATGCAAGTAATCGCTGAAAAGATGCAGAAGTCTCACCAACTGATGTAGTCAACAGAGACTAAGAGCACTCAATGTAGCCACACAGACCTTAATTTGAAGCCACACTCTTCCGTTTACCATGTAATAGTAGAAAAGACAGTCTCTAGCCTTATTTTCCTCTCTGGTAAGATTGGGGTAGTCACGTCTACTTCAGAGGGATAGGTCTTTTTTACAACACAGGAAAGCACCTAGCAGAGAGCCTGACACATAGTGACTGGCTGCCTATGGCAGTAGGAATGGTCATTATAATTATTATTGCTATTCTCATTAAGCCTGCAGCCGTAGCCCTGTGGCATCCAATCTTGTCAGATCTCAGAAGCTAAGCAGGGTCGGGCCTGGTTAGTATTTGGATGGGAGACAGCCTGGGAACACCAGATACTGCAGGCTTGGGAGAAGGACCTGGCAACCCGCTCCCAATAACCAATCTGCCATTGAAAACCCTATGAACAGCAGAAGAAGCACTGACAATAATGTTTCGCCTGTTGTATGTAGGGTCGCTATGAGTCGGATACTGACTCTATGGCACCTAACAACAACAACAACAACAATTCTCATTAATAAACATTATTAGCCAGAGGGCATAAAGATTAGAGTACCAGCTCTAAAGTCAGATTGCCTGGGTCAAATCTAAGCTTCACTACTTACCATGTCAAGATTGTGGTCTCTAAATATCATCCCCACTAAAAAGAAACTGGGGTTCCTTGGAGAGATGGGTGATTTCAGGTCTGGGTTAGGGTAGGTACGAGATGATCGTGGACTGTTATATTGTGCCCCCAAATAAGGAATCATCAAAAACTAGTAGATGGAAGAGCCAGCTTGCAGCTTCTCCCACTGAGTTAAACATCAAAAAGAACATTTGTTGCAACTGATTGAAATGCATTGAACATTTTTAAATGTAAGAATTCGTAAGGAGTCTCAGCAGAAAGGCAATCCCACACTTGCTACACCAGAGGTAGTCATTGTATCAGCTTCTCACTCAGAAAGCTGATAAATAAGGCAAAAGACGTAAGAATCTATTCTTCTCGTCTAGAATGAATTATGTGTTAAGAAAATTCTAGCCCTTGTTGAAGATATTTCTAGCTAATAAGTACAGAAAGAAATTAGAAAATCACCATTCTGAAGCTCCTTGCAAGGTATCCTTTAAGGCAATGATCACCAGTGAGCAATAAAACCATTAGAGGGATGTTTCTTGGGGAATTAGATATTTGTCTGGTCCCAAGTTAACAGACCACCATTTATTGTTCATGAAGAAAATGAAGCTTTTCAATGGAAGGATAAAGTTGAACCCACTGAACTTACTGATTAAGCTTATCATTTCTAAAAAGTGGACCTCCTGATGTGGTACATAGGGTCACTATGACTCAGACCCCACTCAGTGGCACCTAACAACAAACAAAACAACACATCAAATATTTCAGTTGATAAGACATACAGGGAAGGACAATTCAAGGAAGCAATCAGACAAAGGCAGGCCATGGCACATTCTACAAGAATTTGTGGAGTTCCACAAGTCATGAATAGAGTACATAGTTCTAGAAAGAAACATGAGATTAACATCCATGTTAGCCTTGTTAGATGCAATAAATCAATCTTTAAAAGACATTTTTAGAATAGTCAAGGAGATGTAAATATGGGTTATATTGAGAAATTATCATTAATTTTATTGTGTGATAATGGGATTGTCATTATGTTGGAAAATGTCATTTTAGAGACATACTGATGTATTTCAGGATTAAAGTCATGATGCCAGTGACATTTTTTAAAAATGTAAAGCAAATTTGGAAAAATATAAACTATCAAATCCTGATGATAGATATGATGGGTTAATTATACTGTACTTTGCACTCCTTTAAAATCTGAGATTTTCACAGTAAAAATTAGAAATTGCTTTATAAAAATCCCTACCCCCAAATATGATCATATTCTGAGGCAGTAGAGGTAAGATCTGCAGTATATAAATGTGAAAGGGGACATATTCAACCCATAACAACCTATAACTAGTAAAGATAGTGAATCAGTAACCAAAAACTTCCCAGATGGCTTCAGTGGTGAATTCTATCAAATATTAAAACAAACAAACAAAAAAATCACCATTTTTTAAAAACTGTTTCCAAATATTGAAGAGCAAGGAAAACTTTCACACTCATTCTATGAGGCCAGCCTTACCCTGCTACTAAAGCCAAGGGCACTACAGACCATGATCCCTAATACATACTGTTGCAAAAATCCTCAACAAAATTCAATAGCACATTAAGATGGTTATATGTCATGATCAAGGGGTATTTATTCCTAGCACATAAGAATGGTTTAACATATGAAAATTAACAGAATTATGGGAAAAACCAACATTATCATCTCAATAGATGCAAGACGAACTAAGAATAGAAGGAAGACATCTAAACATGATAAAGGTTATATAGGAGAACATACAGGGCTGGGGTTTATCTCAGTTGGTAGAGTGCTGCTCTGCACTCTCTGGGGCTCTCAGCACCACAAAAAAATGGGAGAAGGATGTGGCAATCCCCTCCCAAAGCAATCATGAAACAATTAGCCCTTGATAACCCTATGAATAGCAGAGAAACACTGACATAATTCTGGGCGTGGCACAGTGCTGGGGAGTGTTTCATTCTGTTGTACATAGGGTCACTATGAGTCAGACCCAATTCAACAACAGCAGCAAAAGCTTTCTTCTTAAGATCAGGAATAAGACAAAGATGCTCATTTCTACTACTCCTATTCAACACAGTACTGAAAGTTCTAGCCTGTATTTTAAAAGTGATTAGGGAAAAAATCCAAATTGAGAAAGGAGAAGTTTAAAATATCTCTGATCAAAGATGGCATGATCTTTCATGTAGAAAATGCTAAAGATACATCATACACACACACACACACACACAAAATGGTTAGTACTGTTCTGTGGATCCAGAAAAGTCACAAGATACAATACTAACACACAAAAACTAATTGCATTTCTGTACACTAATAGTGACTCAAAAAAGGAATTAAGTAAATAATTTCTTTTACAATAGAATCAGAAAGAGTACAATGGAATTTTTCTTGGTTTTTTTTTTCTTGTTTTGTTTTTGTTTTTTTATTTTTTGCAGTACTTAGGGGTTGAACCCAGGGCCCTGTACATCCTTTGCAAGTGCTCTATCACTGGGCTGCAGCCCCAGCTCATTTTTTATTTTTTGTCTTGCGGCAGGGTCTCCCTAAGTTATGCAGGCTACCTTGGGCCACAAACATGTGATCCTCCTGCCTGTGCCTCCCAAATTGCTGGGATTATGGGCATGAGTCACCAGTCTGGCCAAGAATACAATGTTTAATAATAAACTTAACCAAAGAAGTGAAAGATTTGTAAAATGAAAGTTATAAAACACTGCCAAAAGAAATTATGGAGGCCATAAACAAATGGAAATACATCCTATGCCCATGGTTTGGAAGACTTAATATTGTTATGATGTGAATACTACTCAAAGTGACAATGAGATTAATTGCAATCCTTTGTAAAACTCCTAACAATATTTTTTTTGCAGAAATAGAAAAATCTATCCTAAAATTCACATGGAATCACAAAATACTATGAAGAATCAAAATAATCTCAGAAAAACACAAAGTGGGAATTCTCACATTTTCTGCTTTCAAATTTACTACAAAGTTACAGCAAGCAAGACAGTATGGTATTGGCATAAAAGCAGACATACAAACTAATATAATAGAAAGCCCATAAACAAATCCTTACATATGGTCAAATGTTTTTTTGATAAAGGTGCCAAGGATATTCAATGAAGAAAGTTGAGTATTTTCAACAAATGCTGTTGGAAAAACTAGATATCCACATACAAAAGAATGAAGTTGGGCCTTTATCTTATATTATACACAAAGGTTAATTCAAAATAGATGAAAGTCCTAAACATAAGAGCTAAAACTATAAGTTCTAAAAGAAAAAAATTGGGGGAAGTCTTCATTACACTGGAATTGGAAATGACTTCTTGGATATGACACTAAAAGCATAAAAAACAAAAGAAAAATAGATAAAATGATCCTCATTAAATTAAAAATATTGTGCATCTGAGTGTCAAAAAAGGCCAAGTGAGGGACCTAGATTTCCTCTTGTATAGTGCTGTATTGATGTGTCCCAGCATTCCTGCCTGAATGGTGTCAGAAAAGGCAAAACAGGGAGCTGGGACTTTTGTTTTCACTGCGTACAAATAAGACTCACTTTCCTACAAAGTCAGTGAAGACTATAAGGTGAGCATAGACTTCACACTCAATAGGAAGTAATGAGATGCCCTTCTTTGTTCTGCTAGAATGGTTCTAAAGAACGTCCAGTGGAGAGTCCTGATGTTCACCATTGCCCAGCAGTAAGAAAACCACCCTACTGCAGGATCAGAGGACAACACACGGGAGGCTGAATTCCCACCCCTGCCTACCAGTAATGAAGAGTTTTCTCATAGTGTGTCATAAGAAGCAAAGCACTAATGAAATAGCATTCACCCCTTTCACCTATTGGAGCAACAGTAGAAAAAGTTGGTGAAAACAAAAGACCTAAGTAAGGTCCAGATCTCATACCATAATTTTTATACATCCACGTTTTAATTTAAAAAATCATTCATTAAGTTCTCAATTTGAATAAAAAAATAAAATCAATGGATGCAATTACCAATGGCAGAGATGTTAGAAATTTCTAGAGGAGAAAAAGCAGCTACAAATTTTTTAAATGTTCCAATGAGCAACAAAAACATGCTTGAAACACATGAAGATACAGAGTTTCAACCAAGGAAACAAATTTCCAAGAAAGAAATCAAAGATATAAAAGTGAACCAAATGGAAATCTTAGAACTAAAATATAATGGTTAAGAATAGTCAACTTTTTAAAACTCAATGAATGGGCCAGAGGTAAGAATGGAGGAAACACAGGAAAAGATTGGTGAACTGAAAGTTAAAACAACAGAAAAGTATGAAGTTGCAACAGATAAAATAGATGGTTTGTGTGGGAGGAAACAGAGACTCAAGAACCTGTAGGACTGTAGCAAAAAATCTTACATGTGTATTTCTTGACTCCTGAAAGGAAAGGAGAAAGGGTGGAGCTCAGAAAATACTCAGGGGAATAATGGCTGGAAACTCCCCCAGATTTAGCAAAAGACAAATCTACAAATTCAGGATAACCAAACACCAAGCAAAACTAGCCCAAAAATCCATGTTAAAATACATCATAATTACAATCATTAAAATTAAAACAAGGAAGAAAAATCTTGAAAGCACCGTAGAATAATATCACCTTACCTAGATACAGGAAAAACACCTCAAATGACAGTTAGTTTCTCATTTAAAAAAATCTATGGTAGCCAGAAAGAAGTGCTATAATATTTTTCAAGTGCTAAATTGAAGGAAATATGAACCCAGAATCTTATACCCAGCAAAAACAGCTTTGTAAATGAAGGGGAAATCAATATATGTTCAGATGAAGGAAACTTGAAGGTCTTTTTTGCCTTAATACCTACACAAAAAGAGTGATGTTTAACATATTCTCTAAAAAGAAGTAAAATTATAAAAGAAGGAATAACAGAAAGATAACAGGAATATATCCAAACATTTGTAAACTAAACAAAGCACTTACAAATTGTAACTTTAGGTGAAGAGGAAGGTTCAAAAGAAATAATAAAAACACTAAACCAAACCAAAAACAAACACCTTAAGAGCATACTAAAAGATAAATATATGGCACTAAATGCTATATTAGAATGTAAAGAAAGCCTCAAGTCAATCTAAGCTAATATCTCAAGAACTTAGAAAACAAAGGGCAAAGTAAATAAAAGCCAAAATGAAAGAAAGAAAAAGAAAGATAAGAGTAGAATTCAGTGAAATTGAAAACAGAAAAACAATAGAGAATAACAATTAAACAAATAGCTTGTTGTTGTTGTTGTTGTTGTTGTTAGGTGTCATGGAGTCAGTGTCTGACTCACAGCAACCCTGTGTACAATAGGTGAAACACTATTGTCCGTGTTTCTCTGCTATTCATAGGGTTTTCAATGGCTGATTGACTTTTGGGAGTGAGTTTCCGGGTCCTTCTCCCAAGCCTACAGCACCTGGTGTTCCCAGGCAGTCTCCCACCCAAGTAGTAACCAGGCTGGACCCTGCTTAGCTTCAGAGATCTGATGGGATCAGATGTCACAGTGGTATGACTGCAGGAAAATACCTAGCTTTTAGAAAATATAAGTAAAACTGACAAGTCTTTAGGAAGAATCTGTCTACTCATTTCAAGACTTATTATACAGCAAGACTCATCAAGACTATGTTGTCTTGGCTTAAGTATAGACATTGTAGTAGGAGGCAAGGCCCCTCAGAAAGGAAGAATCACTGGAACACCACTATTAGTTAGAGGAAGGGGCTTTATTGCTGGCAGAGCAGTGGTGAGCCAGGTCCTACTTCAGGACTCACTTGTTCCTGTCCTTTTTATAGGACTTACAGACTAATAAGGGCTGAGGTTTATCTCAGTTGTTAGAGTGCTGCTCTACACTCCCTGAGGACCCTGGTTTGATGCTTAACACTGCAACAATGGGAGGACGTGGCAATCCACTCCCAAAGCAATCCAGAAACAATAAGCCATTGAAAACCTTAGGAAGAGCACTGAGTCTACTGACTCCACCATACACAATAACAACATAGTAGTAGACAAAGGGGTTTTTGTGTTTCTCTTTCATCAGTTACTTTAAACAGTCAACAGGTATACAGAGCAATCTAAGCAGAAAGTCCTTAACTACAAAGTCTTTAAAGAAACAGTTTTTAGGCAATCAACAGGGGTTGCGTCAATGCAGATGGATTTACTATGGTGCCTCTGAGTTCAGAAAGGAGTTTCTGGCATTCCTTAGATGAGGGAGTGGGGTCCTGTGGAGAGTGGTAACCTCCTGGGGTCCTGTGGAGAGTGGTAACCTCCCAGTCTTGGAGGAGCCTGGCGGTGTGTGTGTGTGTGTGTGCACGTGTGTGTGCGTGTGTGTGTGTGTGTGTGTGTGTGTGTGTGTGTTAGGTTTCTCTCCTCAATACAGATCAATAAACAGGATAGAAAACCCAGAAACAGATTCACACTGATTTATAATAGGTAAGAGCCTTTATTTTAACAGCTATAATTATAGTGCTTTTTTATCAAAATGAAAACTGAAAACAACCATACAGAACACTTGATTAGTAATTGTGCACTGAAAGATGTAAAACGTTCCAAAACATCAAGTAAACCAATCTGGATATTTCCCCAAATTAAATGTAACAACTCCAGCTTCTTCAGCGTTCATCAAAAACAAAAGTAGAGGTCATTTTTTATGGCAAATAGGAGGCTTGTGGGCAGAAGGAGAGGAAGTCATGTCACATATGGAGATGAGGGTGCTCACAGAGATGTGAATCTGGAATGAACAGACCTTCTTGGTTTGCCGACCTCCTTCTGGTGAGACCCAGACCTGAAGCCAACACGGCTGAGCAGGCACAATAAGGAGGGGATGCTTGGAACCCCTTGGCCTCCCACTTCTGCCCTGGGTCCTCTATTACAGTTCCAAGCGTGTCCCCTAGGTGACCATGGGAACACAATTACAAGTGCATGCTATGGAACACAGGTGACCCAAAGACAAGTGAGGAGTAGGAATCTTACTGTGACCAGGTGTGGACGGCGGTTTGTTTGGTCTTCTCGTTTCTCAGAAGGGAATGGCAGATCTAATGAACAAGTATTTGGGCAGTTATTGTGAAGCCTTCATTAGGCACAAAGCCTTCATTAGGCATTTCTCTGTGTTCTAATGTTCTTATCCTGTATTTTAAACTGTTTTTTTTTTCCCTTTCTTTAATGCACTAAGTTGGGATTAAAAACCAACCACCACGTGGATCTTCACACCAAAGGGATCCCTGAGCCCAGTGGCTCCAGCGGGCGGGTGTCCATGTGCCTAATCGTTTCTCAGTACTGAACAGTGAGTTTGAGTATCTCTTTACAATAAGAAAGTCTGAGGAATATTCATAGGAGCACCAGAAACTGCCCCAGTGGAAACATGAAATATTTACATTAAATAAAAAGCTGGTTTCAGGCTGTGTGTGCCCCTGTACAGCACCATGCAACACACACTGACATCAACCCACGGAGGCAGCTCTGGCCTTCAGGACCACAGTGTCACAGAGGGTGGCAGAGGTCGCCTGACTGTACCAGTTCCGGTGGCAGGATAGAGTGCAGCCCCAGGTAGGCTGTGATTTCGGCTAGTTCGTGGTGTTAGGGAGATGCTCCTTGTTGGCAAACGCCAACAGCATGGCATCCGGAGCTTGTCTTTTGCCAGCATCCTTAGGAGCTCCTCACCAGGCAGTTCACACACTCTCTGACTGTGCGGTGCTGTCCGCCAGGAAGACCAAGGCTTGGATGTTTTGGAAGTAGAGGTGCCACACTAGCTGGACCTCATCCTGGCTGCCAATGCCCCACATGGTGAAGCTGATTTCCTTGTACTCCAGTCTCCACGTTGTGGTCACAATTTTACCACATTTCAGTGTATACAGAACCACTGTGTTCACGGCTGTATCCAAGCCTACCATGAGGATGCTCATTTCTTCTTCGCAGAAAACGTCCTTAAAAAGTTAGCAAACATATTCTCCACGCTTGTGGACACATAGAAGGGACAATGACTCCAGAGACCTCAGTAACAGCTGCACCCACCTGCCCAACTGATTTTTGATCAGGGTGCAAAAGCAGTGAGTAGAGGAAAGATAGCATTTTCAACAAATCATTTTGGAAAAATTGGATCTCCACAGGCAAAAGAGAGATATACCTCAACCTAAGCCTCTTAGCTTATACAAAAATTAATTCAAAATAGATTGTGAACTTAAATATCAAATATAAAACTATAATACTTTAGAAAAAAGAATCTTTGAGATCCAGGGATAGGTGAAGAGTTCTCAGTCTTGACACCAAACACAATTCATAAGAGGAAAAATAATATATGAGTTTTCAGACTGGATACCAAATACAAGTCATAAAACAAATATATATGATTAAAAATAAAGTCATAAAATGATAAATTGGACTTCAGAATTAATTTTTTTCTCTGTGAAAGACACTTAAAAAGATGAGCTACAGACTGAGAGGAAATATTTGTAAATCATTTATCCAACACTGGACTAGTACCCAACCAAGGATTAGGATAAAGAATTCTTAGGGTTACAGTGTAGCTCAGTGGTAGAGCACTTGATTAGCATACACAAAGCCTTGCGTTTGATCCCCAGCACTGCAAAGAAGAAAAATAAGAATTCTCAAAACTCAATAGTAAAAATAAATGATCCAATTAGAATGTGGATTAAAGACATGAAGAGACTAGTAGATACAGATAACAAAAGAAAAAAGCATGAAAAGATGTTCCAATCCACTAGCTATTAGGGAAATACAAATTAAAGCCATAATGGGAAATCATTACATATGTACACTGCCATTCTGGCAGACAAAATTAAAATAGTGACAATGCTAACTACTGGTAAAGATGCAGAAAAACTGGATCACTCATATATCAGTGGTAGAAATGTCATAGCCACTCTGAAAAGTTTGCCAATTTTCTTTAAAAACTAAAAATGCAATTATCATATGACCTAGCAATTATACCTCAGGTCATTTAAGCCAGAGGAATCAAAATATTATCCTCACACCAAAACCTGTATCAAGTTTAATTTTCAAATATTTAGTTGACTTCTCAAGGCTTACGCAGCAGTGTAAAGATAGACACAGGACAAGATCTCTGCGTGGACATTTCTCCTTCACTATATATTTGTCCATGGAAGTCTGGAATGACATTTAAGTTTTGTCTACATCTAGTGGATAATGGCTGTATGAATATAACAAGAATGCCAATATTCAAGTTTAATACTCACCAATCTTAAATTGAAGCACAGGTATATATTGTTTGATTTTTGCCTTGTTGTCTTATGCCTCACAGATCTTTTATACAAATTGAAGAATTGCAGCAATGCTGCATCAAGCAAGTCTATGGGCACCATTTTCCTAACAGCCTGTGCTTCATGTCTTTGTGTCACATTTTAGCAATTCTTGCAATATTACATTTTTTCATTATTATTATATCTGTTATGGTAACCTATGACCAGTGTTCTTGGATGTGACTATCATAATTGTTTTAGGGCACCAAGCACTGCACCCAGAGGAGACAGAAAGCTTAATTGATAAATGTTCTTTCTATGCATGCTGCCTGCTCCATTGGCCAGCCATTCCCCAACTCTCCCCATCTCATCAGGCCACCTTCTTCTCTGAGTTACCACAATATGAAAATTAGGCCAGTTAATAACCATACAGTGGCCTCTAAGTGTTCAGTTGGAAAGATGAGTAACTTGTCTCTAGTTTTAAGTCAAAATGATTAAATAAAAATGTTTAATCTTGATGAGGGAGCCATGTACAAAGCAGAGGTAGGTCTTATCTAGGCCTCTGGTACCAAACAGCCATCTAATTGCAAAGGAGAAGTCATTGAAGAAGGTTAAAGTGCTAATCCAGTGAACACATGAATGATAAGAACATGAAGCAGGTTTGTTGCTCACATAGAGAACATTTTACTGATCTGGACAGATGATCATCCCAGACACAGCATTCCCTTAAACTAAAGCCTAATCCAGAGCCAGGCCCTAATTCTCTTTACTTCTATGAAGGCTGAGAGAGATAAGGAAGCTGCAGAAGAAATATTTGAAGTGGGCAGAGGTTGGTGCATGAGGTTTAAGGAAAGAAGTTGTCTCCATACCAGAAAAGTGCAAGATGAAGTACAGCAAGTTTTCCATACATCTAGTGAAGAAAACTGAGGACGGTGGCTACATCCAACAGTAGAATGTCATAGCAGATGCCACAGGCATCTATTGGCTGAAGTTCTCCTCTCACCTGCACAGCTAGAGAGGAGAAGTTAGTTTGTGGCATCAAAGCTTCAAAGGACAGGCTATATCTCTTGTTAGGGGTTAATGCAGCCAACTCCTTTGTGTTGAAGCTGTTATGGTTTGGATATAAAAATGTCCTCCACAGGCTCATGGTTGAGCTTGGTCCCCAGCTAGTGGTGCTATTTGGGGAGGCTAACTGGGACCTTTAGGAAGTGGGACCTACCTGGTACATGTAGGTCCTTGAGAGTGGGCTTTTAAAGGTTTTACCTGGCCCCCAACTCTGGGCAGGCTATTTGCTTTATGATCCACTGTGATGTGAAAATTGACTATACTGTACTCCTCTGCCATGCCTTCCCCACCACAACGGACTGAAAGTCTGAGATCATGAGCCAAAATAAGCCTTTCCTCATTTAAGTTGCTTCCGTCAGGTATTTTGTTACAGTGATGCAAAAGCTATCTAATACAGACTTGCCATTCCGGAAATCCCAGGGTCTTTAAGAATTATACTAAATGTACCCCACTTAGGCTCTCTATGTGGAACAAAGCCTGGCTGACATCACATCTGTTTATGACAATGTCTGCTGAATATTTTAAGCCCATTCCTTACCAAAAAGATTTTTTTCAAAATATTAGCACTCACTGGCAATGCATCTCACCCAAAAGCACTGATGGAAATGTCCAAGATTAATGTTGTTTTCATGTCTGCTGACATGACACCCATCCTGCAGCCCATGGATCTAGGAGTAATTTTGACTTTCAAGTCTTATTATTTAAAAAATACATTCCATAAATTACAGCTTCCACATACAGTGAATCCCGTGATGGATGTGGGCAAAGTAAACTGAGAACCTGGAAAGGACGCACCATTTTAGAAGCCATTAAGAATATCCATGATCCATGGGAAGTCAAAATATCAACATTCATAGGAAGTTCGGAAAAAGTTGATTCCAATCTTCACAGATGACTTTCAGGGGTTCAAGACTTCACTAGAGGAAGTAACTTCAAATATGATAGAAACAGCAAGAGAACTAAAATTAGAAGTATAGCCTGAAGATGTGATTGAATTGCTACAACCTCATGATAAAGCTTTCATGGATGAGGAGTTGCTTCTTATGAACAAGCAAAGAAAGAGATGTCTTGAGATGAAATCTACTCCTGGTGAGGATGCTGTGAACATTATTGAAATAACAAGGATTTTGAATGTGACATAAATCTAGCTGATAAAGCATCAGTAGGCTTTGAGAGGACTGACTCTAATTTTGAAAGAAGTTCTACTGTGAATAAAATGCTACCAAAGAGCACTGCATGCTATTGAGAAATCTTTCATGAAAAGAAGAATCAATCAATGTGTAAAACTTTCTTGTTGGCTTAAGACACTGCAACAGTGACCTCAGTATTTAGCAACCAGCACCCCAGTCAGTAGCCATCAATGTCCAGGAAGACCCCCTGCCAGCAAAAAGATAATGACTCACTAAAGGCTCAAATGCCTGCAGCAGTACCACTGTGGCATCCAAACCCATCAGATCTGGGAAGCTAAGCAGGGTCCGGCCTGGCTACTAGTTGGATGGGAGACTTCCTGGGAACACTAGGTGCTGTAGGCTTGGGAGAAGGACCTGGCAACCCACTTCCAAAAAACAATCAGCCATTGAAAACTCTATGAATAGTAGAGAAGCACTGACAATAGTGTTTCTCCTGTTTTATATAGGGTTGTTTTGAGTCAGATACCAACTTCAGGGCACCTAACAGGAAGAAGAAGGAGAAGAAGAAGAAGAAGAAGAAGAAGAAGAAGAAGAAGAAGAAGAAGAAGAAGAGGAAGAGGAAGAGGAAGAGGAAGAGGAAGAGGAAGAGGGGGAAGAAGAAGAAGAAGAAGAAGAAGAAGAAGAAGAAGAAGAAGAAGACGACGATGACGAAGACGAGGAGGAAGAAGAGGAGGAGGAGGAGGAAGAGGAGGAAGAAGAAGAGGGAGAAGAAGAAGAAGAAGGGGAGGGAGGGGGAGGGGGAGGGGGGAGGGGG
>VMDO01017530.1:27519-44735 GCA_007922755.1 Pedetes capensis | reverse complement strand
AAAAAAAAAAAAAAACCAAAACCAAACAACCCAATACACAAATGGGCAAAGGAACTGAGTAGACAGTTCTCAAATGAAGAGGTCCATAAAGCCATGAAACACATGAAAAAGTGCTCAACATCCCTAGCCATTAGGGAAATGCAAATCAAAACAAAGCTGAGGTTTCACCTTACACCAGGAAGAATGGCCAAGATCAATAAAACAAACAACAACAAATGCTGGTGAGGTTGCGGGGGTGGGGGGGGGTGGGGGGGGAGGAACACTTTTACATTGTTGGTGGAGCTGTAAATTGGTGCGACCACTATGGAAATCAATATGGAGGTACCTCAAAAAACTAAAAATAGATCTACCATATGACCCAGCTATAACACTATAGGGAATTTACCCAAAGGGAGATGGGTCATCATACCACAGAGACACCTGCATCTCCATGTTCAAATCAGCGCTTTTCACAATAGCAGAGATATGGAATCAACCAAAGTGCCCTTCAACAAAAGAATGGATAAAAAATTATTGTATATATACACAATGGAATACTATTCAGCAATCAAGAAAAATGAAATAGGGTCATTTGCAGCAAAATGGATGGAATTAGAGGAAATTATTTTAAGTGAACAAACACGAGCTCAGAAAGAGAAACAGCACATATTCTCACTCATATGAGGGAGCTGATTCAAAATTACAAGAAGGAAAAATCATACTGAAAGGTCAGATCATAATAAAAGGGGGGGAGGGAAGATAAGAATGAGGTCAGTATAAATGGACTAGAAATCGCATGTAATTCTTCTAACAAGATAAAAACAAAGACCACTACAGGAAAAGTTTCTATCTTAAACAGAAATGGAACGCAAGGACATATAGAAAAATACTACATAGTAAAAGATAGAGAAGACTTGGATGGGAAAGTTAGATGGGAAAGGGGGGAGGGGGGAAACATAGGGGAGGGTAAGGGGTAACCCATATGAATAATGTTTATCAAATTGCATATATGAAAATTGTCACAATGAAAAGCATGTCAAAATGAATCACATTATGATGTACATTAAAAATTTCTAATAAAAAAAGTTGTAAAAACTTTGGAAATTGAGGATCATCAGGCTTTATAAATATAGAAAAGTTTTTGTATGCCACTTTTTTCCATGTTATTGCTATAAGAATTATAACATTGCATAAAAATTGGGGATATTGTTGTTAGGTGCTGTTGAGTTGTGTCTGACTCATTGTGACCCTCAAAGGGTTTTCAATGGCTGATTTTTCCAAATTGCTTTGGGAGTGGATTGCCACGTCCTTCTCCCATTTTTGTGGTACTGGGGATCAAACCTACGTCTTCAGAGAGTGCAGAACAGCACTCTACCAACTGAGCTAAACCCGATCCCCTGACATAGCAGTAGGGGAAGCTAAATTTCAGAGTGAAGAGAAGGTAAATTCGAGGGTAATATAGATGAAAAGTGAGGAAAATGATCAAGAAGGTGGACATTGAATAATGGAGACAGGAGAAGAATTGATGCTTTTGAATTATATTGCTGGAGATAAATACTGAATATACCATGGGCCAAAAGAATCCGCAGATCCATCCTTAAAGAAGTACAACGAGAGTGTTCCTTAGAAGCAAGGATGGCTAGACTGCATCTGATGTATTTTGGACATGTTCTCAAGAGGGACCAATCCCTGGAGGAGGACATCATGTTTGGAAGAGTGTCAGGTCAACAAAAAAAGTAAAACTCTCAACTAGATGGATTGACGCAGTGCCTGCAACAATGGTTTTAAACATAAAAAAGATCATGGTAATGGCATAGTGTTGGGGCATGATTTGTTCTATTGTAAATAGGGTTGCTATTAATCAGAACTGACTCTGGAATCTAACAACAACAACATTGTCAAATGTAGTTCCCTCACTGTTCCATAGAACAATGGGTCTTTTTACATTTATCTGACTGTGCTTGGGTTATCTCAGTTCCAACTAACCACCTCCCAACCTCTAATATTATACATTCTGATCAAAGTTATTTTTAAAAAATATCTACATATGATTAAAATAGAATTTGTCTTCCTGTGTCTGATTTATTTCACTTAACATAACATCCTCCAGCTCCACCCATTTTACTACAGATAGGCTATCATTCTTTTTATGGGTGAATAATATTTCACTGGGCTGGGATTTAGCTCAGTTAGTAGACCACTGTGCTGCAATCTCTGAGGTCCCGAGTTCAATTCCCAGCACCACAAAAATGGGAGAAGGACCTGGCAATCCACTCCCAAGGCAATCCCGAAACAGTCAGCCATTGAAAACCCTATGAGGGTCGCTATGAGTCGGATACCAACTCGATGGCACCTAACAACAACAACAACAATATTTCACTGGCCTGCAGCTGTAGCACTGTGGCATCCAATCCCATCAGATCTCGGAAGCTAAGCAGGGTCAGGCCTGGTTAGTACTTGGATGGGAGGCCGCCTAGGAACACCAGGTGCTGCAGGCTTGGGAGAAGGACCTGGCAACCCACTCCCAAAAATCCTGACATTGAAAATAGCAGAAAAGCACTGACAATAGTGTTTCACCTGTTGTATGTAGAGTTGCTATGAGTTGGATACCAACTCAATGGCACCTGACAACAATAACAGCATTTCACTGTGTATATGTATCATATTTTCTCTCTCCATTAATCTGTTGATGGGCATCTAGTTTCATACTATATCACAGAAGAGTACAGCAACAAACTTGAGTATGCAGATTCTCTTTGACATGCTGATTTTATTTCCTTTGGATATATACACAGAATAGGGATAGCTAGATCATATGATAGCTCTATTTTCAGTTTCTCAAGGAATCCCCATACTGTTCTACATAACAGTTGTGTTAACTTATATTCCCACTAACAATGTATGAGAATTCACTTTTCTCCACATGCTTGTCAGCAATTATTATTGTCTTTTTGATAGTAGCCGTTCTAACTGGGGTGAGATGTTAATCTCATTGTGGTTTTGGCTTATATTTCCCTGGTTCCTAATGAGATTGAGCATTTTTTCATAAATTTATTCACTATTTGAATATCTTTTTTCATAGATGTCTATTTATTGACTTTGCTCATTTATAATTGAATTACTTGGACTTTTATTATTGATTTTTAAAGTTCCTTATATATTCTGGATGCCTGCAGCCATAGCATTGTGGCATCGAATACCATCAGATCTCAGAAGCTAAGCAGGATCAGGCCTGGTTAGTACTTGGACAGGAGACCACCTTGGAACACTAGATATTGTAGGCTTGGGAGAAGGACCTGGCAAACCCTCCCAAAAATCAACCTTATAAGTTTTGGGGAAGCACTGGCAATAGTGTTTTCCCTGTTGTACATAGGGTCACTGTGAGTCGGACACCAACTTGACAGCACCTAACAACAACAACATATGTGCTGGATATTAATCTTTTGTCAAATGAATAATTTGCAATTTTTTTCTGTAAGTTGTCTCTTCACTCAGCTGATTTCTTCATGCGCTATGCAGAAACTTCTTAGTTTGATATAATCCCAATTATCAATTTTCCTTCTATTTCCTGTGATTTTAGTGTCCTATCCAGAAGAGTGTGTCTATACTAATACCTTGCAGTGTTTCCTCTATATTTTCTTCTAATAATTTCATAGTTTCAAAGGTCTTTGATCCATTTTGAATTTATCTTTGCATAGTTAAAAATGTGAATCAAGTTTCAGTCTTCTGAACATGAATATCCTGTTTTCCAAGCAGCATTTATTAAAGAAACTATCTTTTCTCCATCTGCAGCTATAACACTGTGACCTCAGATCCTGCTTGATTTGGGGAGCTAAGCAGTGTCAGGCCTCTTAGTCCTTGGACGGAAGATCACCTAGGAATACCAGGAGCTGTAGGCTGGGGAGAGGGACCTGGAAATCCACTCCTGACACAGCCACCATTGAAATCCCTATGAATGGCAGAGAAGCACTGACAGTGCTGGGCATGATGCAGCATCAGAGAGCATTTCATTCCATTGTACATAGAGTCACTACGAGTGGGACCTCACTTGATGCAACCTAACAACAGCAGCATCCTTTCTCCAATGTATATTTTTGGTGCCTCCATCATGAATCAGCTGGCTATAAACATGTGGGGTTATTTCTTGGCACTCTATTCTGTTTTATTGGTCTGTGTGTCTGGTTTTATACCAATTTCATGCTGATTTGGTTTTTATACCTTGTAAAATATTTTGCAGTGAGGTAAAGTGATGCCTCCAGCTTTGTTCCTTTTGCTTAACATTTTTTGGCGGTTCAGGGTATTTTGTGTTTCCACAGGAATTTTAGGATTTTTGTTCCTATTTCTGCAAAGGATGTCACTGCTTGTTTTGAGGTGATTGCACTGAATCCATAAAGTACTTTAGGTATTATAGATATTTTAATAATATTCGTTCTTCCAACCAATGAATGAAAGGCCTTCTAAATTTTTGTGGCTCTTCAATTTCTTTCATCAATGTTTTGTAATTTCCACTGTAGAAGTCTTTCATTTTCTTGATAAAATTTTTCTAGGGATACTATTTTTTATATCTATTATGAATGATACTTCTTTCATGACTTCTTTCTCAGCAATCTCATTATTGCTGTATAAAAATGCTAAAGTTGTAGTATGTTGATTTTATACTCTACAATTTTACCATATTTGTTTATCATATCTAAAGGTCTTTTAATGGAGTCTTTAGGATTATTTATATATGGAATCATATCATATGCAGAGATAATTTAACTTTCTTCCTTTCTACTTTTATGCATTTTACTTCTTTCTCTTGACTAATTGTTCCAGCTAAGACTTCCAGTACTATCTTAAACAGGAGTGTTGAGCAGGAACAACCTTTTCTTGTTCCAGATTTTTCCCCATTCACTATGATACTGGCTGTGGGTTTGTTACATATAGTCTTTATTATGTTGAAGTGGATTCTTTCTATGCCTAATTTGTTCAGTGTTTTTGTCATAAGTGATTTTCAATTTGATTAAATGTTTTCTCTGCATCTATTGAAATAATCATAAGATTTTTGTCCTTTGTTTTGTTGAAATTAGGCATTACATTATTGATTTTTGTAGTTGAACCATCTTTGCATCCCTGGAATAAAAACTACTTGGTTATGATAAATGTTTTTTTTATATATACTGTTGAAATCAATTTACTAGTATGTTATTGAGAGTTTTTGTATTGATGTTAATCAAAGACATTGTTTTATGGTTTTCTTTCTTTGTTATATCCTTCTCTGGTTTTCATATCAGGGTAATGGCCTCAGAGAGTGAGGCTTAAAATTCCTTCTCTTTCAATTTTTTGGAATAGTTTAAGAAGAAATGATGGAAGTTCTTCCTTAAAATATAACACATACTTAGAAACTGGTTTTGCTAAAAAGCACTGACTTCTCACTTGTGACTAGAAGGTAACTAAAAGTAAAATAAAAACCTGGAATCTTTGACTTAATTTTGCATCTCCTTTGCCTTAAAACTTTAGGCCAGGTGTGCTAATCATTCAAGGATATCTGCAAAAATCGGTGATACTTAACCTATCTCATCTTTTTTCAAGACTACCAGTACAAAGTTAAGTGTAACTGATATATTTTACTGCCAGCTTTGACAATGTCCTGTTCCAGACCCCCAACATTGCACCTGAATGCCTTCAGTCCTTGTCTTAAACCTGCAGTCACCTTAGAGTCTAGGAACAGCAGAGCTTCACAGGCAGACAACCTGTGATGAAATGACCTCCCATATAGGAGCAGCCACTTCATGGGAACTGGATTGTCCTCTCCAGAAATAAGTACTGAGCTAATGATCAACCGGGCTGGGAGTTAGCTCAGTTGGTAGAGCGCTGCGCTGCAGTCTCTGAGGTCCCGAGTTCAATTCCCAGCACCGCAAAAATGGGAGAAGGACCTGGCAATCCACTCCCAAGGCAATCCTGAAACAGTCAGTCATTGAAAACACTGTGTGGGTCGCTCTGAGTCAGATACCGACTCGACGGCACCTAACAACAACAACAACAATGATCAACCATACTATACTTTGACCAAGAATTCTTAGTTGGGTTATATGCCTTTCTCCCTGCTTCAACTCTTCCTCTATTTAAACCTAAAGCTCATGTCAGTTCTCCAAAAATAGGCTAAAGTTCTTGTCTTCATGTTTTGATTATATTCCTTTCCTGCCTTTTCACTAGTACTTAAAAAAAAAATTTTTTTTTAACATCTTTGGGGCAATTAGCCAGACCTGGGGTTCTGGCCCTGGACTCTGGTTACAAAAATTTGATGAAATTCAAAAATGAAATTATCCAGTCCAGAAATTATCTGTTTTGGAATACTTTTTATTACTGATTCAATCTCATTACTCAGCATTGTCCTCTTTAGGTTTTCTATCTTTTTGGTTGAATTTTGGTAGGTTATTTGTTTTCAGAAATGTATATGTTTCTTCTAGTTTTCTACTTTGTTGACACATAGTTGTTTACAATAGTCTCCAAAGATCCTTTGTATTTCTCAAGCACTAGTTATAATGTTTCCATTTTCATCTCTAATTTTATTTGCATTGGTCTTCTCTTTTCTTAATCTAGCTAAAGAATTATTGATTTTGTTTCTTTTAAAAATCTTTTCTTCATTTCATTGACCTATTGTATTATTATTATTATTATTATTATTATTATTATTATTTTGTTTTGTTTTTGTTTTTTGAGGTACTGGGGGTTGAACCCAGGGCCTCACGCCTGCATGCTTTGCAAGTGCTGGGCCACTGAGCTGCACCCCCAGCCCATTTATTTTACTTTTTAAGACAGGGTCTCGCTAAATTACACAGACTGCCTCTGGTCTCGAACTTTCGATCCTCCTGCCTCCACCTCCTGAGCCACTGAGATTATAGGTGTGCCCCACGGCGCCTGGCTATTGTATTATTTTTTGTATTCTCTGATTTTTCTGCTCTAATTTTTCTTAATTTTTTCTACCTTCTATTTTTGGTTTTGGTTTGTTTTTGCTTTACTGGATCTTTGAGATGCCTAATTAGGTTTGTTTATTTGAAACTTTTCTTTGTCAATGTAGATATTTATTGCTGTGCACTTCCTTGTTAGTACTGCTTTTGTTGAATCTTCTAAGTTTTGGTATGCAGTGTCCTCATTTTCACCTGTTTTGAGAAATTATGTAATTTCACTTTCAATTTTTTCAATGATCCATTGTCCATTACATTAAATCTCCATGAATTTATATAATCTCTGAAGTTACTTTTTGTTTGTTTCTGGTTGTAATCCATTGTAGTCAGAAAAAGATACATGATATAATTTCAATTTTTAAAAATCTTTTGAGACTTGTCTTGTGGCATAATATATGGTTTATTCTAGAGAATATTTCACGTATTGATGAAAAGAATGTATATTCTCCAGCTGTTGGATGAAATGTTCTATAAATGTCTGTTAAATCCTTTTGATCTATGCTGTTGTTGGGTGCCATTCAGTCAGATCTGACTCATAGCAACCCTATGTACAACAGGAAGAAACTACCCAACACTGTGCTATGCATATGAGTTTTCTGTATTTGAGCTCATTGTTGCAGCCACTGTGTTTCTTCTCATTTTGAGGCATGTCACATCAGCAAAAGGGGCTTTACTCCATTCCCATCATTAAGGTCAATTCTACTTTGAAAAGGAAACTCTTCCCCAGTTGTTTCTTGAATACTTTTCAGGCTAGGGTTCTCATTTTCTTGTACTATGGTTGACAGTGCTTCTCGGCTATTTAAAGGGTTTTCAATGGCTAATTGTTTTGGGAGTGGATTTCTGGGTCCTTCTCCCTAGTCTGCCTTAATCTGGAAGCTCAGCTGAAACTTGTCTACTATCAGTGACCCTGCTAGTATCTGAAATACCGGAGGCATGGCTTTCAGCATCACAGCAACATGTAAGCCCCACAGCACAACAAGCTAACAGACACTGGGGGGCATTTGATCTATGTTGTTGTTGTTGATAGGTGCCACTGAGTCGGCATCCGACTCATAGCGACCCTATGTACAACAGGCAAAACACTATTGTCACTGTTTCTCTGATTTTCATAGAGTTTTCAGTGGTGGATTGATTTTTGGGAGTGGATTACCAGGTCCTTCTCCCAAACCTAGGGTATCTGGTGTTTCTATGCGGTCTCCCATCCAAGTACAAACCATGCCCAGCCCTGCTTAGCTTCCAAGATCTGACAGGATCTGATGCCACAGTGCTATGGCTGTGGGGATTTGATCTACAGTAATGTATAATTCCAGTGTTTCTTTTCTGTCTTTTCCTTAGTGATCTGCCCATTGATGAACATGGGTTTGAAGTCTCCATTATTATTGTAATGAACCTTGTTTCTCTCCTTAGATATAATAATATTTGTTTAATGTAGGATGCTCTGACATTAGATGCATATACATTTACAGATATTTCTTTCCTCCTCCTCCTCCTCCTCCTCCTCCTCCTTCTCTTTCTTTCTTTTTCTTTATACTGAGAAGTTGAACCCAGGGCCTCATACATGCTAACCAAGTGATTTACCACTGAGCTTTACCTCTAGCCTTTTTTCTTTTCTTTTTTTTTTTTTAATTTTTAAACAAGGTCTCACCACCTTATGCAGTCTGTTTCTGGCCTTAAACTTGTGATCAACCTGCCTCAACCACCCAAGTAGCTAGGATTACAGGCATGCACCATGGCATCCAGCTTATTATATCTTCTTATTGAATTGATGCCTTGATCATTTCATAGTGACCTTCTTTGTCTGTTTTTATCTATAAGTGTATTTTGTCTGATATAAAAATAGGTAATCCTACTTGCATTTCTGGGCTGGGATTTAGCTCAGTTGGTAGATCGCCACTCCTCAGTCTCTGAGGTCCTAAATTCAATTCCTAGTGCTGCAGAAATGGCAGAAGGATGTGACAATCCACTTCTGAGGAAATCCCAAAAAAATCAGCCATTGAAAACCCTATAAGTGTCTCTATGGGTCGGACATGACAGCACCTCACAACAAAAACAACAACAACTTGCACTTATTGTATGTAATATCTTCCATACTTTTACTTTTGGTTTGTGTGTCTTTATTGGGTGAAGTGAGTTTCTTGTCACCACCACATTGTTAGATCTTGTTTTTGTATCCATTCATTCAGTCTGTATCTTTTAATTAGATAATTTAGTCCTTTACATTCAGGCTATGATTTGTAAGAACTTATTCTTGCCATTTTCTTACATTTCTTCTCTTTATTTTGAATATACTTTGTTTTTATTCTCTTTCTCTTCTTGTTTGTCTTTGTCTTGGGTAGTTTATTGCATTTATAAAGTTTGATTCTTTTCTATTTCTCTTTTGTGCATCTACTGTTTCATGGATTTTGTAATTTTTTTTCTTTTCTTTTGGTGGTATGGGAGGTTGAACCCAGAGGCTTATGCTTGCATGCTTTGCAAGAGCTATGACTGAACTGCACCCCCAGCCCCCCTCCCCTGTTTTTTTTACCTTTTGAGACAGAGTCTTGCTAACTTACACATACTACCTCTGGTCTCGAATTTGCAATCCTCCTTCCTCTGCCTCCTGATTCGCTGGGATTACAGGCCTGTGCCACTGCCTTTGGCTCTGGATTTTATAATTTCATGTCCTTTCATAATGATAGTTTTATTTCTTTTGCTTCTGATGACTCCCCTGAGCATCCTTTGTGAAGGCTCTGCTTGTGAAGAATTCCTTAGGTTTTGCTTGTCTTGAAAAGTTTTTATTTTACTTTCATTTCTGAAGCATAGTTTTGCTGGAATAGTATTCTTGACAGTTTTCTGTCAGAACTTGGAATATGTCATTCCATTATCTCCTAGCCTATAAGATTTCTGCTGAGAAATCTCCTGATAGTCTAATGGAAGTTCCCTTAAATGTGACTTGTCACTTTTCTCTTGCAGTTTTTAGAATTCTCTCTTTATCTTGTACTTTTGACAGTTTAACTATCATATGTTATGGTGGATCTTTTCTGGCCATGCCTATTTGGAGTTCTATGGGCCTTCTATACTGTATGTCCATGTCTTTCCCAAGATTATGGAATTTTATACTATTATTTTGTAAAATAAGTTTTCTATGCCTTCCCCCTTTTCTTCCCCTTCATGTATTCCAAAATTGTTAATTATGTTTGTTTAATAGTGTCCCCAAAGTCTCAGAGGCTATCTTCATTCTTTTTTACTTTGTTCTTTTTCTTTTTCCTTCCTTCCTTCTTTCTTCACTTTCCATCCATCCTTCCTTCCTTCCTCTTTTCCTTTAGACTGGGATATTGTAAAAGACCTGTTTTCAGGGTCAGGTATTCTTCCTTCTGGTTGATCTAGTATGTTGTTGAGGCTTCCATGGTATTTTTTATTTGACTTTTAAGCTCTTTATTTACAAAATTAATGTTTCACTGTTTTTCAAGTGCTTTATCTCTCTGCTGAAATTCTCATTCATATGAATTGTTTCCCAATTTTGTTCCACCATCTGTATATGTTATTTTTAGTCTTGCTGAGATTTCTAAATAATCATTCTTTTGAATTCTTTATCAGAAATTTCATCAACATCATTCTGTTTATAACTCATTGCTAGAGAGTTATTGTACTCTTTTGGAGGTGTCACGTTATCTTATTTTCTATATCTCTTATGATCATATATTGAGACTTGTACATCTGGTGGATTAGTTATCTTTACCACTTTTATAAAATGACTTTCATAGTAAACAACTTTCTTCTAAATATGTGTCTTAGGGTATCATTTTGGTATGCAATGTTGGCTTTGGGTCAAGCTATTCACCGTAGTGTAGTCTCCCTATAGCTTCTTGAGCTATAATTAGTGGTTTCACTGACATTGCATGCCACTGCAGGGTCAAAAAGACTCTCTTGGTCCCATGCAGGGAAGAAGACACTCTAATGGTACAGGCAAGTGTGGTGCACCCAAAAGTGGGCATAGGGTATACACTGTGTGCCCATTCCAGCAATGGGAGTGGTGGCAGCAGGTGTGCAGTGGACACTTTCTCAGACACTGCTGGAGTGAATTCTGCTGTTGGCAAGGTCTCTGGTACTGGCAGACCTACCAGTGAGGAGGGGGCCTGAAGGACTTGCCCTCAGTCCCAGTGGTAGTGCAGACCCATGCATGACCACCCATGGTGGGATGCAGTGGCTCCTAGTCCTACTGGTGAAATAACCCCACATGTGGCTGCCCACGGGAAGAGGCTCAGCACCCCTCGGCACCCACTTTCAGTCTTAGCAGTAGTGTGTGCCCACACAGTGTTTCAGAAGGTAGAATTGAGGAACCACGGTGTCTGCTCCATGCAGCTACTCCCTTTCCAAATGGTAGCATGGGCTCATATGCAGGTTCCGATGGGGAGAAGCAGCAACAAGGAATCATGGCACCTGATCAATGGTGCCTCTCTGCTGTACCCACCTCTACTTCTCACAGTGACATGAGCCTACGTGTGGCTGGCCACACTGCCAGTCCGAAAGGACAACCACTTTTGTCTATCCTTGAGATCAGCACCCCCCAGTCCCCTGTTGATGAAATATTTATGTCCTGTAATGCAGAGCATCACATGGGCTTGCATTCTGGGGCTGCAGTTTCTCTTCTGGGTCAATCTGGATTTGTGAGGCTACATCCCCCTCTGCTGATATGGCAGAATGTCTCTGGGGCTTCAGGGATGGGGATAGGTAGGTTTCTGACCTCTAAGGCAGTATGAATTTGGACAATTGCTCGCATTTCAAAATGGTGCCTCATTATAGAAGCCTGGTTCTAGAGTTCAGTAGAGAAACAATGTGAGTTCCTTCTCCAAAGCAAAGCTATTCTGTGGATGCCACATTTCTTCCCCAATTGGACTACAAACCTATGACCATTGTGCAATTTTCTAGTAGCTAAAATTGCCAGTGTCCACACTGATGGAATTTACTGGGACTCTCTTGGTCACTCTTTTGCTTGCAAAGTCCTCTCCAGGAAGGGAGCAAGACTGCAGTTTGTGGACCATTTGTTCTTTCTCTAGGCTTCATTCTAGGCCTCCAACTCTTATAACATTCAACTATCTTCCTTGCTGAGTTCCAACATTCTCCCAAAACATTTATTCAAAATGAGGCTATCCACCTGTTGTTTTGGTTCTTTATGCAGGAGAAGGCCAGTGCTCTATTCAGCCTTCCATTTTTTACTTTTTAGGAATATGCAGTTCATCGGGAAAATATAATAAGCATGACATTTTTTCAAATAACATAATTGAAGTATACAAAGTAAAACTATTACAAACCCACAGGAGAATACCAGAAATATAAATGAAGGGGAGGTTTTGAAATATCACTTTGTCCATGAAAGATTGATGACAACAATGATGTTATCAATAATGTTTGACATTAATTGCCCAACTGTTTTAAGCTTTTTTTAAAATATAAATTATCTTATTTAATCCTTAAAACAACCTGAGAGGAGAAGTAATTGTTAGTGTCATTTTTCAAATGAGAGATCTAAGATTTAGAGAGGTTAAACAATTTGCCCAAACAGCTAATAAATGATGGAGCTTGGATTCAAATCCACCTAAAATAAGTACATTATTTAAACCTTCTAAATTCAAGCAAGGGGGTTGATATTGTAAACTGGTTTTGTATCTTCTAATTTCTCAAGTCAGATGAAAAATTATATGTTTTTGGATACACATTTTCCCTAGTTTTTTTCAAAATTATTACCACAGAGTTATGTATAATGTCCATTTATTATCTTTTTAAAGTCTGTAACATTTTAGGTTATGTTATGGCTTGATTCTAAAATGTCCCCCAAAGGTCATCTGTTTGAATGCTAGATCCCCAAATGGTGGTCTTATTTGAAAGGCTGTGAAACTGGGAGGTGTGACCTAGTTGGCAGAAACAGGTCACTGGGAGCAGGCTTTTAGTGGTTTTATATGAACCTGCAGTTCTAGCCACTCTGTTTCCTGTCTGCCATGCTATGCTTCTGCCACCGGCTCCACCACCATGCCTGCTATGCTTCTGAAGACTGAAGCCCTCTGAACCATGTGCCAAAATAAATCTTTTCTCTTTTAAGTTGTTTCTGTCAAGTATTTTGCCACAGCAATGTACAAGCTAACCAACACAAATTATCTTCTGACCCCAACATTTATTTCTGCTTTCTCTATTTTTCTTGAAATGTCTATCAGATTGTCATTTTAGTTTATCTATGGAAGGAAACCATCTTTGAATTTGCTTATTCTCATTTTTTTCTCTACATCATTAATGTCTGGTCTTTTCTACACTTTATTATTATTTCTTCCTTCCATATTTTTAGGTTTCTTTCTTTCTTCTTTCTTTCCTTCCTTCCTTTCTTCATTCCTTCTTTCTGAAGTTCCTGGGACTTGAACCAAGGGTCTTGCACATACTTTACAATTGTTGTACCACTGGGCTGCACCCACAACCATTTTGTATTTTTTATTTTGACTCAAAGTCTTGCTCAGTTCTGCAGTTGCCTCTTGCTTTGAACTCATGATCCCCTTACCTCCACCTCCTAAATTGCTGGGGTTACAGGTGTGTGTCCCTGCACCTGAGTCTTTGCTATTCTTTTTTAGCTTCTTAAGGTAATCTGTATATCTGACTAAATTTGAATCTTTTTTATTTTATAATATGAGCATTTAAGGATGACTGTTTTTCTTTACTGTTTTAGTCATATTCTACATATCTTAATTTATAGTCTTCAGATATTATTTTGTTAAAAATATTCTTATCTTTATTTGATGATAGATTCTGATAAAATATTCCCTAATTTTTAAAATACTTTTTCTAATTAATAGTTAATAATTTGGCTATAAATGCAGTATAATCAAAAGATATGCTGTGTTTATTTTCATTCTTTTAAAATTTGTTATAACTGGTTTTTATGACTAAGTATACAATCAACTTTTAGCAGTGTTTTGATTTGCTGAAAAAGCAAGTAAAGTGATATAATGATATACACCCATTAAAACAGGTTGCTCATCATCTTTCTCAAGTTTTTCTGGCTTATTTCAAGGCCCCCCCCTTTTTTCAGTTACTAAAAGAAGTATGTTAAAATTCTCAGCCTTTATTTCAGATTTGTCTATTTCCCTGAGTAGGTCTGTCAGTTTTTCCTTGATATATTTTGAAACTATGTTACTAGAGTCAAAAATATAAAATAATTCTTACTTGTGCATATTTCTTTTCTTATGAAGTAATGTCTTATGCTTCCTTCTAGGAGAACAAGTATCTAATATTATGTATAAATACTTTAATTTTTAACATTCCCTTACTATTATGGTTTGAATATGGAATCTCCTCCCTATGCTCATGAGTTGAATACTTGGTCCTCAGCTTGTGCCACTATTTTGGAAGGTTCCAGAAATTTTAGGAGGTTGGGGCTTGCTGGAGGAAATAGGTCATTAGGAATGGGGCCTTGGGAGTTTAGTATCCTTTGCCAGTTCTAATTTCACTCCCTTCTTGGACAGCCAGGAACTGAAGAGTTCTTCTCCGCCACACACTCCTGCTGCCATGATGTTCTGCCCAATCGCATGTGGCCAAGTGACGATGGATGGAACCTTCTGACACAGTGAGTCAAAATAAATCTTTTCTCTTTTAAGTTGTTTCTGTCATGTATTTTGTAACAGCAGCACAAAGTCTAACTAATACAGAAAATTGGTAGTGAAAGTGGGGTTGTTTTTGGCTGAACATAACCATGGTTTCTTGGGACTTTGGAAATGGTTTGTGGGAAGAATTTTGAAGAGTTTGAATATATGGGCTGGAGAAGCCCAAGAATTCTATAAGCAGAGCTTCATGGGTGATTCTGATGGAAACCCACAAGACAAGAGTACCAACAGGACCATGAAAAGTCAAGACTGGGAAGATGAAAAGTTAAGACTGAGATCATGAAGGTTCAGATGGGAGTAAAGATTATAATAGGAACTGAACTCAAGGCCATTCATGTTACATTCTGGAAAAGAATTTGCCCACATTTTGCCCATATCCAGTAACTTTGTGGAAGGCTAAGTTTAAAAATGACAAATTAATTTGGTGGAGAAAATTTCATGACAGCATAGTGTTAAGGCTGTGGCATGGTCATTGCTGGCTGCTTTTAGCCAGGTTTATAGTGAGGATCAGGATCAAAAAGCAGATTTGAAGAATATGCAGCTGGCCAGAAAAGGAATGAGTTGAAATCTGTAGACCAGAAGGATGTGCTTGTCGAAGAGATTGTTTTTGTTGTTAGAGCCCGTCAAGTTGGGTCCAATTCATAGCAACCCTATGTACAGCAGAATGAGATACTATTTTTGGTGTTTCTCTGCTATTTACAGGGTTTCTAATGGCAGATTGTTTGGGAAGTGGATTGTCAGGTCCTTCTCCCTAGCTTGCAGCACCTAGTGTTACCCAGGGGTCTCCCATCCAAGGACTAACCATGCTGACCCTGTTTAGTTTCCAAGGTCAGGTGGGACAGGACGCTATGGTGCTATGGTTGCAGACATTGAAGAGATCAGTGTCATCAAAAAGAATCCAAGCACATTGCCACAGACAATAGGAAAAATGTCATAAATGTATTTTAAGAATTAGCCAGACCCAGATTGTATGATGTAAACTTTTAAAATCATTTAAAAGACTTTCCCTTGAGAAGAGAGAGATGCTGAGGTGTTTTGCTCACAAAGTGCTGCATAAGAAGGGTTTTCCAGGTTAATCACACAGATACTCAGAAGCTGCTACAGCCATGATCCATGGGGCTAGACATTGCTCAAGCTGGAGGGAGACTTTAGTGTCATTCACAGACTGTGGGTTTTGTAGGCATTTCAGACATTGCAGAATTCAATAGTTATGAGGTCATTGAGGCTTCCATCCAGACTTTTAAGGAAGGCTGGGAGGCCAAAGAGTAGCAGGGTTGAATTCTCTCACAGGTAAGAGTTTGTCTTCAGTCTTAGAGAAGACTTTGAACTCAGACTTTTGAACAATACTGGAAACGTTAAGACTTTGAGGACTCTTGTAGATGGACTATGCATTTTTCATTATGAGATGGACGTGAGCCTTTTAGGAATAGGGGTGCAATGATTTGATTATAAAATGTCCCCCATATATTCATGACTTGAAGGCTTGGTCTCCAGTTGTGGTGCTAGTTTGAGCTTATGGAAACTTTAGGAGGTGTGGCTTAGCAAGAGAAATTAGGTCACTGAGGGCAGATTCTTGGGAATATATTATCCCTGTCGGTTTCTTGTATCACTCTTTGCTTCCTAGTCAGCTATGAAGTGAACAAATATCTCTGTCACACACTTCTGTCACCATAATGTTCTTCCCTATTGCAGAGAGCCAAGCAACCATGAACTGAACTCTAAAACCATGAGCTAAAAAAAAGCCTTCCTCCTTTAAGTTGTTTCTATCAAGTACTTTGTCACAGTAATGTCAAGTTTAATATACCCACACTCCATTCTAATGTATTAAATTATTCCCTCTGTCTCTCTCTTCCTTTTTTCTTTCAGAATATCTTATCTCATGTTTTCTAGTACTTATTTTCTCCCTTACACATAGGAAACATAATTTTATAGTCTGTATTTGATAATTTCAATATTTAAATTATTTTTCTTGGGTTACTTTTGCACTTTCTCAATGAAATTGCATTATTCCCTTTTGCTGTGAGCCAATCATTGGGGAAAGGGGCTTATTTAAGCCTGATATAAAAATATTGTCCTTTAGAGAGAATTTTCATTTGTGCCTATCAAATATCTTGGGTACATTACCAGTACAGGTCCATTTTAACAACACTAACAGTTTGAGGCATAGTGGGTCACTCTGTGGTATGACTTTAAGACACCAATCCATTGAAGAATTGACATGATGTAGCTCCATCTCAAGGATGTTCCTTTCTCCACCCTTCTGTGCTGTGCCAAGACAATTTGTTCAGCAGTCATCTAGGAGAAGGAGTCAGGATGGACTGGTCGTTAAGGTTATAGTTAAGGTTAGTTAAGGTCGTTAAGGTCATTAAGGTTATAGTACATGGGAGCTAGGACTTTGTAAAACATCATGGTAGAATGGCCTTGGTCCTTTATCCCTCCTGTACTAAGAAGGCATGAAGACAGAAGCTTTGCTTTTCAGTCAGCAATGCCTTTGGAGAAAAAGTAACATAGATGCTCAGATTAGTTCTGTGGATCTAAGCCTTTATTTAGATTTTGGACCGATAATACTTACAATTTTTTTCCAGGCTTCTATGATTTTAAGAAGAAGTGACAATAATGTTTTACTAGGTTTTTAGTTTTTGGGTTTTTTTTTTTTTTTTTTTTT